>CM024766.1:90426181-90594414 GCA_014218235.1 Colocasia esculenta | reverse complement strand
AAGAAATAGTCTAGTGAGATATATACTGAATTCAAATAACTATACAATATGTACAAATACAAAGGTCTGTACAATGTGTCCCAAGTAAAAGCACAGGTACAAGAAGAAAGGTGCAGTCCTTAAGGGACATACCCCGAAGACTTGCAAAACCAATCTCAGCTCACTTGGCTACAAGAGCTCACAACTCTCGCTCTCACTGTTGCTGACAACAACACGGCGCCATAGCCGCTCCGCAAACCCGTCCGACACCGAGCTCCGCGACGACGAGCCCCTAGATGAAGGAAGTAGGGGGGTGAGCCTCGCGAACAAGGCCCAGTAGGGATTACTAGTCCCTCACTGGCCAGAGCAACAGAAACTCCAAAAATAGGAAACTACACTAGAAATCTGTAAAGCGAGGAACACCTACAACATGGTACTACTAAGCAGCAGAAAAGAACAGCGCAACGCCACGACCACCACCGAGGTCGGGCCACATACACGACTCCCGCAGAAACCAACGGAGTCGGGCACAACAGCGGAAACAACGCTCGGCACACCTGCCGAGACCACGGAACAACCAAGTGAGAACGACGTCTCACCACCAGCATGGCCACCTCAGACCTCTACAAGGTCGAGGGCCCACAAGCAGAACCACCTCAGACCCCTAATACACCGCAAGGTCGGGAAGCCATACACGTCGGTGTCACTGCGGATTGGCACCTAATAACGGAACTACGGTACCGAGAGGACACCGTGCGGGAACCACCAGAAGCACGGGTCTGCCCAAGGCCAGACCAACGACGCCCACGGAAACTAGGTACAGCCAGGCTATAACCGTCGTGCAAGCTTGCGCAACGAGGAACACTTGGAAACGTCGTGGGAAACGCCGTCACAACAACAGCAACCAAGCCATCGCCGCTAGCAGCCAAGAGGGGGACCCGCAGTCCACCCGCTCTGCTCGCTAGCCTAGCTCCTGCCTCTGCCCCCGCGCAAGGGCGAGACAGAGCCACCAAGAACACACAACACACGCAACACCGCAGTCTGGCCAAGGTGCAGCCTCACGCCTGACCTCCCTACGCGGCTCTGGAACCAACGTAGAGCGATGCAGTGAGACAAGGGACTGTCTGGGCCGCGCCGGGAAGAGAACCACCTCGACGACCTCGGCGTCCCGCCCCAGACAAGAGAGCTCTACAAACGACTCAGCGCCGCTGCCCCAAACCACCGTTTTCCCCTCAGCTCCAGAGTCTGCCCTGTCGGCTGTCAACTCACAACATGCTCGTAGCCCGGAGTGCTCCCTCAACAGGCTCTCAAGGATGGGGGTCCTAGGCAACGGTAACAACCTCTCAGATCGGGGACAAGCCCTCAGGTGCCTAGCACTGGGCGAACAGGCGGGGCAGCACAGCACACAAAACCACACGGAACTACTGGCTCATAACACACGACAAGCCCAACAAGCAAGAGGCATGTACGAACCCTCAAGAGGGTCACCGGCCAACCAAGTATGCACGAAAAAAGCCAGAGCTCAGAACACTACCAGCCAACATGGAAACTCGTCGCTCTGTTAATAATCGATTGACTACCAGTCAATCGATTATTAGACAGACGCGACCCTCCTGGCACCACTTCCAGGACACGGCCACGAAGGTGTCACCTTCGGTCACTGAACGTGGGGAGGTAACCAGCCACGTTCTCTACCAGAAGGTCCTAAGGGCAAACCCTGCCCTGGGGCACACGCCGACACACAACCGGCCCACAGAAACACCAAAGGCGACACAAGCACTGTCACGACCCCCAAGGCCATCGCGACAACCATCGTGACGGGGGAGGGCACCGCGACAGCCTTGTCCGCGACCGGGAAAGGCATCGCGACAGGAGCCCTATCGTGATCCGGACCCACGTCGCGACCGAAGAGCGCGCCGCGGCAGCCTTATCGCGACCGCCAACTACGTTGCGATAAGGTTGCGCCCAACCGGGCCGACGCCTCTTTGGTGTCGCGATGCGCCGAGCAGTCGTGACATCAGAAGAGGGACAGACCGCCAAGATCCTAAATCCCGGGGTCGCCCACGAGCTACAAACATACACACATGGGGGAGGGGAGCATGGGAAAGCAGTAAATCTATCTAAAAACCTCGAGGGACTCCCAATCCACCCGGATCGGGAAGGGCACAAGAAATCCCTACCTTTCACGAAGAACCGAACCCACGAAGGGCCTTTACGACACACGGCCACCTCCTCCTCGCTCCACGACGCCGCTCCCACGCTCCGCCACGAGCCGCCGACCGCTCCACGCCCGGACCACCGGAGGGGAGCCTCCCCATCGTCGAAGAAGAGGGGAAAGGGAAGAAGAGGAGAGAGAGGGGAAAGGGGTAGCCGGCCAGCGCCTTAAGCCCCCGGCACCCAGAACGCGACGAACCGCCCCGTCGCGTTAACAACCTTAACGCGATGGGTCAACGGACTGCGACAAGAACGTGCCTCCCAAGGGCGTCGTGACAACACGACAGGCCGTACTGACACACCTGCCACTCTGACAGGCGTCAGACGACCGACAGGACAGAAAGCAGCCGCGACTTGCTGACCGGCCGCGACACGAAGACGCGACGGAGAACCCGAGCGTGACAAGAACGTGACACACACTATCGTCGCGACACGGATGACTGTAGCGTCGGGCACCCCCGACGCAACACCAACGCGTCGCCCAACCTGGACGCGTCAGTGGCCAGTCATCCCACGACACCGAACGGAAGTCGAAAAGCTGGGTCTTACATTCTACCCCCCTTAAAACAATTTCGTCCTCGAAATTGGGACAAGCCCAGAAGATCTCGAGGCATGAAACAAAACATAGGGAGCAAACGCAAGACCAATGTGAATAAGCCACTAAGTCTCAACATGACTTCCTTGTGGCAACAATCGCACAACCAAATACGCATGGCACATGAAGCCGGAAAACTAACAGCTCACACAATGGGCTCTAGAACACACGAGAAGCACAAAATTGAAAACCCAACGGCTCACAACATGCTCCAACACACGTGGAGCACCAAGCCGAGAAACCAACGGCTCACTCCAGCCACATGTGGGGCGCCCAAATGGAATGACAATCCCACCGGTGCTGAGCGACACCAAATCGGCCCGGACAGCGGAAGACGCCAGCCAAAACTATACGGCTGTGGCCATCAACAGACCTCGCTGTTGGGACCAACTGATCGGCAACCTACTCTGTTGTCAAAAAAACCCGACAGAGTACATAGTTGCTGGCAGCAACACGAGAAACACCTGATAACCTACCACAAGTCTTAGGGGAACGACCTCACGCTACTAGCAGCAGCTAGCACCAGTCACCAGCCCAACCGAAAAGCCACGCGAGCGACAAGAACCAGAGCAACATCACGCTCGCGGAGGATCCGCAACACACGGAACAACGTCCACTGTCACCACTAGGTCTCAACCTAACCTTTCTTGCGATCCAACAGGGACAGCAGATGCACGCGGAGAAACCTCAACACGCGAAAATGGCATCCACTATCACCACTAGGTCTCAGCCAAACTTTCCTCGTGGTCCGACAAGGACACCAACACACGCAGAGCCATAAAAACTGGGAGTTACATGCTCCACAGCGTGGCACACCGCAACGGAAACACAGAAGACGTCTGAGGTCAAGCCAGAGCCGAACACTTCCCAACATCGACAAACCACGTGGTCGTACTAGCAAGCCAATAGGCCTCACTGTCACTGGACGAACTGACAGGAGACCCCGCCATCGGCTTCCAGACTCACCAACACCACGCACAACAGAGAATCAATGAGGAGTTGGCAGCACACCCACCATGCGCACACGGGGCTCAGCGCGGGTACCAGCATGCCAACCACTAGAAAGACGCACAACCATACGGGAACCGAAACAACCGCATAGGTCGAGGACAACACGTCGACCTCAGAGGGACCCAGACCGAAGCAGGGTACCACAGCCAAACACACTCGCTCCCAGAGCGAGAGGGAAAATCGGGACACTGGCCACGACCAAAGCCTGGCTTACCACCGATAGGGCTACCTAGACAAGGCAAAGCAGCCACCCCACAGCGGTAACGGTACGACCACGAGGCATAGGCCAGCACAAAGTGTCCCAGAGGCGGAAAGCTCAACACCTCCAACACCGAGCAAAGTCGTGAGACAACACACAAATCTCACGGACAGGCATTCGGCACAACACATGGTGCTATCACCAGCACCGGGAGCCACCTAAGGTACAATGCAATGCACCCAGGCTCCAGACGGTACGAAACCGAAACACTCGAGCACGAGCACACGGTGCTACCACAAGCACCCAAAACTAAACAAAGTGCAACACAGGTGTACTAGCGGCCGAAACATCACGGGCTAATGGGAAGGACTCTCCTCAAGAGACCTGCCTAAAAACTACACGCAAAAACCACAAGCCTGAGAGAGCACAACAGGCCACGCCGGCCCCAGCCCTTAAGGCACAAAAACACGAAGCATCGACTCCGCCGCATGGGGAGCAAAAGAACACAGCGACTCCCTAGCGCGTAAGAGCAAGGGGCACCACCTCTATCGCGACCGATAGAGAGGCCAAACACCAATATGACGACATGAAAAGCCTCCAAGGCACAAGCCGAGGCACAATCGAGCACACACCGGAGAAATGCTCGCACAAGTAAGCCAAGCAAAAAGATCGGTGCACAGCAGAGCAACGCTCATGCCTGTAGCCCAATAGGAAAACGGTACTGCCTTGCACCAAACCAACAGGGACCCAATGCCCCAAATTGTTCAGGCAGGCAGCAAGAAACAATCAACAATGACGCACAAATAGGTCCACCGACCCATGGTGCCACAAGAAAACATCAGCACGAGGGGAGCAACCAGCTCAACTTAAAAAAAAAACAACTCAAGGGAAGATGACTCCACCAGAAGGTCGCAACGATGCGCACCCTGGCAACACAACACCACGATGGAGCATCGCCACCCCGAGCAACAAACGGAAAGCAGAGGAAGGAGACACACACAACGAGTCTCTCCCACGCGCGAGAGGGAAAACCACAATGCATGACTGACGCTTCCACAAGAAGCACAGCCTGCCAAACACCCGCTACACTCACCAGACCACCATTTGGGAGAGCACGTGGGGTGCGAGAACGAATCAAACCATCCGAGCCACGAGGACACGCAGTCCCACCAGCGCAACCGAGAAACTTGGAAATGACTAACGAGACAAGCTGGCCAACGCAGTAGCTAGGATGCACGGCCAAGCGCACCACACCTTGACCGACAACGCCCAGGCAGACTGTAACATGGACAGTCCAACTGGCAACAACGACAGCTCATCTCTACAGAGAGAAAGAGCAGCGACAACCAAAACAACACGAAGTAGCTTTGGGGAGAACCCCCACTAAAAGCGCCAAAAGCCGTCTTGGGAGAACCTCACCAGAACGCAACCCAAACGACCGAACACATAGACCATCAGAGAGAACACTGCAACAAGCAAACTGCAGGAGCAACGCAAGCAGGTCCTGGGAGAACCTCCACCAGAACCACCAAGGCACTGCTCCGGGAAAACTCGCCAGAACACACCAGCCAAACAAACAGCACACCTCAGATTCTGAGGTAGCACAGTAATAGCAAAAATGAGCGCGAAATAGTCCTGAGAGAAACCCTCACCAGGACAACAACAAACGGTTCTGGGAAAACCTCACTAGAACACAGGGCAACCAAGCGATGCACCTCAGCCTAGAGGGCAATGCCACAGCAACCAAAAACGAGCACAACACAGTTCTGGGGAAACCTCACTTCCGCCAGAACCAACAGAGAAAGACTCCGGGAGCACCTCACCAGAGCTTACAACCAGCCAGCACTAGGCCAACAACAACCATAGGCAAGTGTCGCAGCACTCAACCAGTGATGCAACACGGCACACAGAACATCTGCTTAGCTCGAGCAACAATGCCGACTGAGCAAAGCACAGTGCACAACAACACACAAACATGGACCACACACAACCAACACAGCACACACCCCAACAACAGAGGGGCAGCCAACAAGGCAGAGGCACCTTCCACCGACTCCACAGGTAACAACCCTGCATCGGTGAAGGCCACACCACACGCAGGCTCTCTCAGCCTTCGCGACGCACACACGCTCAAATGCGCCGAAGACGACCAGGAGCACCGCACCCGGACTTGCCTGTAAGCGTCCTCCACACAAGGAAGACCACTGCCAGCGAGTCCAGCGCCAACCGCACCGCTACAGCACGAACACGTCGAGCGACCACACTCACCACGCACGCGGGCACAGTAACAACTGCAACCTGCAGCCGCGCCGGGAAGAGAACCACCTCGACGACCTCGGTGTCCCGCCCCAGACAAGAGAGCTCTACAAATGACTCAGCGTCGCTGCCCCAAACCACCATTTTCCCCTCAGCTCTAGAGTCCGCCCTGTCGACTGTCAACTCGCAGCACGCTCGTAGCCCAGAGTGCTCCCTCAACAGGCTCCCGAGGATGGGGGTCCCAGGCAATGGTAACAACCTCTCAGATCGGGGACAATCCCTCAGGTGCCTAGCACCGGGCGAACAGGCAGGGCAGCACAACAGAAACCACGCCGAACTGCTGGCTTATAACACACGACAAGCCTAGCAAGCGAGAGGCACGTACGGACCCTCAAGAGGGTCGCCGACCAACCAAGCATGCACGGAAAAAGCCGGAGCCTCGGAACAATACCGCCAACACAGAAACTCATCGCTCTGCTAATAATAGATTGACCGCCAGTCAATCGATTATTAGACAGACGTGACCCTCCTGGCACCACTGCTAGGACACGGCCACGAAGGTGTTACCTTCGGTCACTGAACGCGGGGAGGTAACCAGCCACGTTCCCTACCGGAAGTCCTAAGGGCAAAGCCTGCCCTGGGGCACACGCCGACAAACAACCGGCCCACGGAAACACCAAAGGTGACACAAGCACTGTCGCGACCCCCAAAGCCATCGCGACACCATCGTGACGGGGGAGGGCACCGTGACAGCCTTGTCGCGACTGGGAAAGGCATCGTGACAGGAGCCCTGTCGCGACCGGGAACCGCGTCGCGACAGGAGAGCACGCCGCGGCAACCTTATCGCGACCACCAACTGCGTTGCGATAAGGTTGCGCCCAATCGGGCCGACGCCTCTTCTGGTGTCGCGACGCGCCGAGCGGTCGCGACATCAGAAGAGGGGCAAACCGTTGGGATCCTAAATCCCGGGGTCGCCCACGAGCTACAAACATACACACACGGGGGAGGGGAGCATGGGAAAGCAGTAAAGCTATCTAAAAACCCCGAGGGGCTCCCAATCCACCAGGATCGGGAAGGGCATAAGAAATCCCTACCTTTCACGAAGAACCGAACCTACGAAGGGCCTTCACGACGCACACCACCTCCTCCTCACTCCACGACGCCGCTCCCACGCTCGCCACGAGTCGCCGGCCGCTCCACGCTCGGATTGCCGGAGGGGAGCCTCCCCATCACCGGAGAAGATGGGGAAAGGGAAGAAGAGGAGAGAGAGGGGAAAGGGTAGCCGACCAATGCCTTAAGCCCCCGGCACCCAGAACGCGACGGACTGCTCCGTCGCGTTAACAACCTTAACGCGATGGGTCAACGGACCGCGACAAGAATGCGCCCCGCAAGGGCGCCGCGACAACGCAACAGGCCGTACTGACACACCTGCCACTCTGACAGGCATCAGACGACCGACATGACAGAAAGCAGTCGCGACCCGCTGATCGGCCACGACATGAAGATGCGACGGAGAACCCGGGCACGACAAGAATGCGACGCACACCATCGTCGCGACACAGATGACTATCGTGTCGGGCACCCCCGACGTGACACCAACGTGTTGCCCAGCCTGGACGCGTCAGTGGCCAGTCATCCCACGACACCGGACAGAAGCCGGGAAATCAGGTCTTACAAATGCATTCGTGTTCTACAACGGGAGGCCGCCGAAGGGCTCCAAGACCAACTGATACATGCCAACTCTAATTGGTATCCTGACACCGGGTCTTAGCAACTTTGATCAAACTCAAGATTACCAATGCCTAGATGATGGAGGTGGCTTCTTCAAGGCTGCAGCTTGGTGGGGTGGGAGGGAGGGTACCATCGCCAAGTACCAAGCACATCCTCGGCGAAGATGACGAATGCATCTCGTAATGCAAAATGCAAGCAATGCGTGCATCCGAGAGGTAAGGCCATAGTAGACAGACACTACAGATGAGAAATTTTCTATACTTCTCTTTAATGCTATCTCGTCTTCCTCTCAGAAATTTTCATACATATGCTAAATTAATAAAAGAATAACATAGTATGACTTCCAACAGATTACCTTACAACCAGTGATCCTTCTGTGCTCTGTAATTTTTGTCTGATTAAAATGCAAGAGAGGAAGCCTTTGTGTTAAATTAAATTTTAGAAGACTATGTTTCACATTATAAACAACTAATAGAGTACGTAGAGAGATAAGGATGGATTACCTTAGAACTAGTGACTTCCCTTGCTCTTTAGGTTAAGTGATTTCCTATCCTCTGCTTTCTTTGCTCTAGCAATGAACTAAGTGATTCACGCTCTTGAGCATTGTATTTTACTTTAGGTTTCCTTCGCTTAACTTTGCATTTCAAATTTAACATTTTCCTTAACTCTCCGTCTTCAATTCCATGTAATCAAAGCAGAGAGTTAACACTGCGTTAACATTGCGTTAACACTGTAGAGATATGCATACGTTTCATTCAGCATTAACACTGCAGAGATATGCATACGTTTCCTTCATTTAACTCTGCATTTCAAATTTTACGTTTTCGTTATCTCTCCATCTTCAATTCCATGTAATGAACATTTTGTTTTCAAACCATAAAGGATGAGGCGAACCGAGCTATGCAAAGGATGATCCGGACAAAAAATTCAAAGTGTCTCTTCTAGTATATAGTTATAGATTTTGGTGGTAACAAAATTTTTGATTTTATGTGATTAACATATACTTTTCATTAACTCTGTCAACAAGAAATAAAGTTAAAATAATCACTCTAAGGATCATCAATGTAAGCACTTCAAAACTTAGTTTCAAGTACTTTATAAAATTTCCAAGTCCATATCGATTATAGAACAAGATTCATACCGATTGATGTTAAAATATCCTATCGATTCCTGAACAAATTGTGCATCAATTTATGAACAAGAAATCTCTATCAATTGATGTTTAAGTATTCTTCTGATTAGAGAATAAGAGTTTCTATTGATTGTTGTTTTAAGTGTTACATCGATTGTTGAATGTCTTTAAAGTTCATTCTGATTACTTAACAAAGGTTCAGTAGTCATCTGATTGGTGAACACTTGTCTCTCACCCTACCGATTGGTGACCAAATGGCGTGACTCATACCGATTAGCGTTATTTATGTTCCAATTGGTGAAAAGTGGCATGATTCATTTTGATTGGCATTATAGACGTTTTGATTACTGGCTAATGAGACTTATGTTGTATTGATTGGTGAATATATATTGCATATGCCTTTGACTTATGAACAATTGATTTCTTTATAACGATTTGTGACCAACCATTTTATAAATAAAATATCTATTAACTTAGTCATTATTTCTCTTAAAATTGAATCCATGGCTATGATTTGTATCATAAGTAACTTTCTCCATTGAATTAAATTTCACTGATTGACTAGGGCTTTTAAAAAAATGTGTTATTCAAATTTTTTGATTTGACTCATAATGTGAATTTGAATCTTTCCTCCAAGCTATGACTTTTTGGGAAAATCTTCACGTATCTAAAAGCCTAAAAAAAAAGAATGTAGTAGCGCATGTTTTTTGGATATAGGCTATATTCTATCAGATACGTTCTTACCTTGTGTATGTTGCAGAAAGACGTTTCTTTTCTAGCAGACAAAAAGAGAACCACCCAAAATAGGAGATTGTCAGTTGAAAACACAGACTTCTGTAGAAGAGGTATGGGTGTTAACTGACGTATGATCTTTCTTGTATCTAACACCTCCCTACATGCATTAATGAGCACAGATGTTTGATACTCTTACAAAGCAGTCATTAGACATAGCCAACATCTTGGAAACATGCATCAGCTAAAGAAGAAGACTCAAATGGACACCTCAATGGATATCTTCCCAAAGGAGTCTATAAAAGAAGAAGACCAAGCTTCACACGATGAGATGATGATGGTGAGATAGACTTTGAAAAGAGCAAGCTAGCCATCCTTCAGCTCGTGTGAAGAAAAGAAAGCTGAACGTTGAAGTCAACATCTTCTGACTTTCACCCTCTCTCTCTCTCTCTCTCTCTCTCTCTCTCTCTCTCTCTCTCTTTGCATTCCTACTGAACACTTCATTCCAGAGAGAAATTTGTTGTTCGTCTAAGAGATTGATCCCTTGTATATTTTGATCCTCTTAGGCGTCGTCTCAAATCAACCCTCTTTATTGTTCATATTGAGCT
This sequence comes from Colocasia esculenta, assembly GCA_014218235.1. NCBI lineage: Eukaryota > Viridiplantae > Streptophyta > Magnoliopsida > Alismatales > Araceae > Colocasia > Colocasia esculenta. The sequence goes on along the minus strand of CM024766.1, from coordinate 90,583,957 downwards.
TGGTTTAGGGACCCTTAGATATCTCGTTGAGATACAAATTGTGCTTTTTCGGTTAAAAGGAAGGCTTGTTGTGCAAGCGTTGTTCCTCTTGGTAGAAGGGAAGACCTGTTGTTATCGGGGTGTTGTTGTTCCTCTTCTGTGTGTGAAGAGAAGACCAACCAAGTTGGTGTGTAGGCATCCTTACGAGGGACTATACCATTAGTCTAGTGAAATCTCAAGAGTTTGTTTGAGAAGTAGACGTCGGATTCAGGTGTATCTTAGTGTCAAACTAGGATAAAACCTTGTGTATGTGTGTGCTTGCTTGTGTTTATTTCCATTACAAACTAATGCTAACCATCACGTCTTAGTGTTTATTTGTTAACTTTCATAATTCTCATTTAAACAACCCATTGCCCCCCCCCCCCCTGTTGGCCCTTTTTGGTACGGAAGCAAGCTAAGCTAGAGGGGGGGGGGGGGGGTGAATAGGTTTTCTGAAATCTGAAACAGAAACTTAAACACAGAAAATTATCACTTGAAAGTTTGGTTAGTTGAGTGTGATAGAGAGTAGCAGTGCGGAATCAAATAAATAATCACACAAAGAATTTATCCTCGTTTGGCCCTTCCCACATGGAAGTCCTATGTCCAGTCCCCAAGTAATCTCTTGGGATTTTACTAACCAAGGGTACAATCTAGGGCTGTAAACGGGCGGTTTCGGAACCGGAAACACAGATTCCGATACCGATTCCATAACCGAAATGGTTCCGATTCCGATTCCGATTCCGATAAGAATAGGTTATTCGATTCGTTCCGATTCCGATAACATTACCGAAACCGAAATTCCGATAAAGTAAGATGTTTCCCTAATTTTACCTGAGTTTATGTAATTTATCAGAATAAACCGATACCGATACCGATCCGATTATTTTTCGATTCCGATTCCGATTCCGAAAATTATCGGAATATCGATACGATTCCGATAAGCTATCGGTATCATTTTCGATTCGAACCGTAATTTTTATCGGTACGGGTCGGAATTCGGATTATCGGGTTCGTTTACACCCCTAGTACAATCCCCCTCAGACAATACAACACCCAGCACCCGAGTGGTCTTTCTTCTCTTCCCGGGCAAGAAGGCAGCCCACTTCTCTTACAGATCAAGAAGCCAACCTCCTAGTACCTCCAGTGTGGTTCTGCTAGACTTAAACCCCTAGCTAGGTTCTATATTATATATAGTCCTACAGTGGACAGAAATTTTCTTAGAAAAAAAAGAACAAAACTAAGAGTTTTACAAGAATGGACTCTAACCCAAAAACTCTCAGCAAAGGACTCTCCCCAGAAATTACAATGACCACAGAGAGAGAGTGAAGAGAGGAGAAGAAGATTGAAGCTTGAAGGCTTTAGATGTTTGAGCACTTCTTCTTGGGCTCAGGCTCTTTCTCTCTTTTCCTTTGAGTGTATCTGGAGTTCAGGTTCTTCATTGGATGTACACTCTTTGAATGTTCTTCAGGAAAGCTCTCTTATTGTTCTTCAGCCTTGCTTCATCTTTTATATGAGTAGCTTTGAATGGATCCGTTGGGACTCTTCTAGTCATTGCTGATTTTTCTATTCTTCTTGTTCTGACTGTTAGCCACTTGGTGGTCTTCGAGATCTGCAGGCATAGAAGAAGGTGTTTAGATCAAAGAGTGTTTCTATCAAAAGCATAGTTGTCAAGGCGGCCGCCTAGGCGGCGCCAAGGCGAGTTTCGGAGGTCGCCTAAGTGGGCCGCCTACTTGGGTTGGGAAAAGGCGACCCAAGGCGACGCCAAGGCGCAGAAGGCGGCCCAAGGCGGTCCAAGGTGTGCGCTTGGGCGCCTTAAGAGGGCTTCCGGATCCATTTGGATCCTTTTAGTGGATCGGATCCACTTAGGGGATCGGATCCCCACCTACATACCCCCCTCCGCCCCGATCCCCCTTGGAAAGTCAACCCCCGTCTCCCCAATCCCTCCCCCGCCTCGCCCAAGAACCAGCCACAGGTAGGGTTCCGCAGCAGCCGGAGAACCGGAGGAGCTTTCGCTGGAGGAGGAGGAGCCGCTGCCGTCGGCGTCGCGCCGCCGCCGGAGGATGGCGCTGCCGCGAGAGAGAGGTATGCTCCCCCCATCTCCCCTTCCCTTCCCTGTCACGCTCTCCCCTCCCCTTCCCTAGTTCCGGAGGAGGCCGCCGGAGGAGCCAGGAGGTCACTCCCCTCTCTCTCTCTCACGGTCACACACACACACCGGCACCCCTCTCTCTCTCTCTCTCACGGTCACCCACACAACGGCACCGTCTCTGCCTCTCTTCTGCCTCTCTCTGTCTCTCTCTCTCACGGTCACTCCCCTCTCTCTCTCTCTTTGTCTCTCTCTCTCTCTCTCTCTCTCACACACACACACACAGAGACACTGTCACACATGACAGTGTCCCGCCCCCCTCCTCTCTCTCTCTCTCACGGTCAAACACACACACACACCGGCACCCCCTCCTCTGTCTCTCTCTCAAGGTCACACAACACATCGGCACCCCTCTCTCTCTCTCTCTGCCTCTCTCTCTCTGTCTCTCTCTCTCACGGTCACTCCCCTCTCTCTCTCTCTCTCTCTCTCTCTCTCTCTCACACACACACCACACATAGAGACACTGTCACACAACACATCCCTAAGCGCCGCTTAGGTGGCGCCTAAGCGCTAAGGCACACAATGAGCCCAAAAACGCCTTGGTCGCTTTGTCGCCTTGACAACTATGATCAAAAGGCTCACACTTCTGTGTTTTCTACTGTCACCCAAAAGTGGTAGGTAAGCCCTTTTTGTCTGACAGGAGAGAAGAGATCTAGAGAGATAGAAAAGATCTTCTGTCAGAAAGATAGAAGATTACGCAAATGAAATATATTTGACTATTCACTAGATGCCAAAATCATTTTGAAATATAAAGAAAATCAATGTTTAAGTTGAAATCTATGTTTTAACAAAATCCATGTTCTAATGAAATCCATGTTTCAATAGAGTTGATGTTTAAGTGAAATCCATGTTTGAACCGAATCCATGTTTAAGTGAAATCCATGTTTTCAAGGGAGTCGATGTTTAAGTGAAATCAATGTTTAAGTGAAATCGATGTTTGAGTGAAATCGATGTTTGAATGAAATCGATGTTTAAGTCAAATCGATGTTTAAGTGAAATCGATATTTGAATGAAATCAATGTTTAAGTGAAATCGATGTTTAAGTGAAATCAATGTTTGAATGAAATCGATGTTTGAGTGAAATCGATGTTTGAGTGAAATCGATGTTTGAGTGAAATCGATGTTTAAGTGAAATCGATGTTAGAACAGAATCCATGTTTTCAAGAGAATCGATGTGGCACTTTATGAACTAAAATCGAATATATTGAATAGACATTGATTTAGCTTTTCAGTGCAAATCACATAGTAATAGTACCATAAATTTATATTTATTAGAAAATATAATATTAAATATATTTAATTAATCATAAGTTTTGTTATCACCAAAATATAAGGGTAAAATATAAGAGTGGTTCAACAATCTCCCCCTTTTTGGTGATGACAAAACTTATGAGAATTTTCTGACAAAAATACTTAAATTATAGAAAATACAGAAAATTCATAGAAAATACATACTATGCATAATCTCCCCATTTTGTCACTAACCAAAAAGGAAGGATCTTACATGAATTCTCTCCCCTTTTTGTGAAAACTTCTTACCATAATGTTGTGTGAGAGGGGTTCAACAATTATTGACATTAATGAGCAGCTCCCCCTTAGCCTGTGCTCCCCCTGAATGAGAGACTCCACCTGAATGAAACTTGCAAATAGTTATTAGTAATACTAAAATTTTAAAATAAATTGATGACTACTCCCTCTTCAGATATGAGTTGGATGAAGAGATGGCAACCACCAATGCCTTGAGCATCCTTTGTTCCTGATGCTCTAAGGCCATCCTGCAAATAAACTACTCAGAAGTAGGTATCCAAATCTTTTTGGATCCTTGATGGTTAGATACATGAAAATATCCTTTCAGAATCCATACTAGGTGCCTTGTTGTGCAGGTGTTTACTATGTGTCCTAATTTATTACAATGAGAACAACAATGAATATAATTTGTTCTGCAGTTCTTATTGTCTTTGTGATGCCTGTTTAGAACATAGTTTTTATAAACCTTATTCTTTTGATAAAACTTGTTTATTTCAGGTGCCTTTTTCTAAGGCATTTTGGTTTCTTTTACAAATTTTGGCAAATGATATTTTCCTGGAATTATGGCTTGTTTTCCTTTTTCCAGAGGTATGTATCCAAGCCCTTGTTTATTATTGACAATTTTTTATCCTTTTAAACATAGAGCTAGAGATGTTTTCCCTTTGGTTAATTTTCTAACAGATTCTTTTAAATAAAGATTTTCTTCAGTTAGAGTTTTCAGTTTTTCTTCTAACTCTAACTTCTCATTGTTTTTGCTTTTCAAATCTTCATTTAAAAGATAATTATTATCTTTACTTTCTTTTAATAGTTTTTCTAATGTTCCATTTCGAATTTTAAGATCTGAATTGGTATTTTCTAAGCAAGTAGTGTTATTTTTCAGAATTTTTAATTCTTTTACAACACCTTTATATTTTTCATAAAATCATTAAAGAATTCTTCTAAGTCTTCAGACTCTGACCCTGATCAATGCATGAATCAAAAAATGGATCAGAATGTACCTCATCCAGTCCTACTATGAGGGCTAGACTTTCCTGCTCTTTTTCGGGATCTGAGCTTGATGATTCTAAAGTTGTGGCTTCTTCATTGTCCCAAACAGCCGCCATGACTTTTCTTTTGAATTTCTTGTGCTGCTTCTTAGATTTTTCTGGTTGACCAATCTTCTTGAGTTTAGGACAGTATGGTCTTAGATGTCCAAATTTTTTGCATTCATAGCATACTGGTTCTTTTTCCTTTTTCTCTTTCTTTTGAATTCTTCTTGATCCATTTTTCTTCTTCTTGAGAATTTTCTGAAGTTTGGATAGAACATCATCCACATCGCTGTCTTCAGAATCTGTAATTTTTGAACTAGAAGAAGTAGAAGAGGTGGAAGAAGCAACTGCAACTTTAAGAGCATTAGTGAGTTTTTTCTTGGAAGTGCTTTCAGATAGTCGCTTCATATTGATTCCATGTGCTATGAGAGAGCCAAATAATTTATCAATGAAAAATTTGGTTAGATCATGGTCTTCTTCAATAGCTGTGACCTTAGGGGTCCATGAAATAGTAAAGACCTAAGTATCTTTCTGACAGTTTCCTCATCAGAAAGATTTTTACCAAGAGAACTTAGACCAACTACTATGTTTGAAAATCTATTATACATCTGAGTGATATTTTCGTTTGGAAGCATTTTAAATTGCTCATATTGCAAAACAAGAATATCTATTCTAGTTTGTTTTACTTTATCTGTTCCTTCATAAGTTACTTGCAGTTTATCCCATATTTCTTTAGCTGATTTACATGCAACAAGCTAACCTAGAGGGGGGGGGGGTGAATAGATTTTCTGAAATCTGAAATAGAAACTTAAACACAGAAAATTATCACTTGAAAGTTTGGTTAGTTGAGTGTGATAAAAAGTAGCAGTGCGGAAGTAAATAAACAATCACACAAAGAACACAAAGAATTTATCCTGGTTCGGCCCTTCCCACATGGAAGTCCTACGTCCAGTCCCCAAGCAATCTCTTGAGATTTTACTAACCAAGGGTACAGTCCCCCTCAAGGACAATACAACACCCAGCACCCCAGCTGGTCTTCTTCTCTTTCCCGGGTAAGAAGGCAGCCCACTTCTCTTACAGGTCAAGAAGCCAATCTCCTGGTACAAACCCCAGTGCGGTTCTGCTAGACTTAAACCCCTAGCTAGGTTCTACACTGTATATAGTCCTACAGCTGGACAAAAATCTTTCTTAGAAAAGAAAGAACAAAATTGAGAGTTTTACAAAAATGGACTCTAACCCAAAAACTCTCAGCAAAGGACTCTCCCCAGAAATTACAATGACCACAGAGAGAGAATGAAGAGAGGAGAAGGAGCTTGAAGCTTGAAGGCTTTAGATGCTTGAGCACTTCTTCTTGGGCTCGGGCTCTTTCTCTCTTTTCCTTTGAGTGTATCTAGAGTTCAGGTTCTTCACTGGATGTACACTCTTTGAATGTTCTTCAGGAAAGCTCTCTTATTATTTTTCAGCCTTACATCATCTTTTATATGAGTAGCTTTGAATAGATCCGTTGAAGAGATCCGTTGGGACTCTTCTAGTCGTTGCTGATTTGTCTATTCTTCTTGTTCTGACTGTCAGTGTCATGCCCCGCCAATTTAGCAGCGGAATAAATCGGGGAGGCATGAACAACGAGTATTGCGCATACATTCGCAAATATCAAAGCAACTAATGAACAATAATTGCAATAAACTCATCATTTTATTGATAATTATCTAAACTATTACAACCACTAATTCGGAGTCAAAACATAGGGCTCAATAACATCATTACATTGGAAATGATAACTAAGCAACTAATCATCTAGACTCTATGATACTAATGACATTCCATCGCTATGACTCCAGGACGCTCATCACTCCAGTCCAATCTCGTTGTTGTGTGTAAGGTCATCATCTGACTTACCTGAAACACAATGACAAATAACGAAGGGTGAACGATAACGCTCAGTAGGACTTAATATCTCGTGTAAACAAGTATGCTTTAAGTGATTAATATCTTGTAAAGTAGGTCAACTAGAGAGAACGATCAAGTATAGTCAAGAGAGTAATAGTACAAGATAACACGTGAACGGTAATACATTTCAAAAGATTATTGCAAAACTAGGATGATAAAGAACTGGCCGTGTAACGAGATAGCGTGTATGGTTGCACAACAATGCACTAGTCACGATAGCAAGTAAAGCAAGTAACATGTGTTTGGTCGATCATTTTATCAACCACAAGTCAAGTATCATGTAGGGAATGTTTGTGAATTGTCTTAGATTAAATCTTGATAGTCATGCGTTTGGTGTATGCCATCACCTGATCATTAGACCCCCGCGAGTTATAGCCTTTCAGGTGCTCTCCCAAGGACCAGATCGGGCCCTTATAATGTTGCCTAGCATAGTCATGTTTGTTATCTTAGACAATCACAAATGACCAAGAGAGTACCAAGAATAGATGAGAGTAGTAGATGAACTAGACGAGAGTGTAGAGAGAACGTGAACATATGAGAGTAACGAGATATCAGATGAGATAGGGACATATGTGTAAAATGACGAGAAACACACGATAGTAACGGTTGCACGACACCAAGTCAGGTACCGGCAGTCTATTGGAAGTCACAACCGCCCACTAGCCGTGCTATGAACACAGGCTAGATGGTCCAGTGTGATCGCAAGATAAGGAGAGAACACTAAGGCCATGGATCGTACTGATCCCTAAGGTGTAACGGGTTTTAGGGTACAACCAGCTCGTTGACTAAGGACGTGCGCCAAAGCCAAGAAGACTTACGGAGATCTTGACAAGGATTCCCTAGTCCAGTCGAGAGTATTCTCGGTGGAGAGGTGGTCCAAGTCAAGGGAAAGTGTGTAAAAACGGGTCCGTCGTGCCTCGAGTGCTCGAAGGCCGAGGGAAAACGGTAACGGTAGATAAAATGCACGAGTCAATACAGAAATAATTGTATTTAACAAAATAGGATAATTTAATCATATATTTCGATAATTTACCGAATACATTATTGCGTAATTTATCAAGGTCAATGGCAATTTACAATGTTATGAGTGTGCAAGTGTAAAGAAATCTTGAGGATATGACAAGTCGTGCTCACGGCTTTTAAATTAACAAGAATTATTTAAATAAAAATATTCAGGTCTATTATTAAGCTTAACAATACGTGGTTTAACTTGTATAAGGGTTATATGACAAATAAAGCAGGGTTATATGCATATATGAGATTCTGGCCGAAATTTTAAGAAGGCGGCGGGGTGCATGAACGCGTTACTCATAGTGTCGCGACAGGGTATCCTGTCGCAGTTCAGGTCGCGGTGGTGCGGCCTGGCGCGACAGGCGAACCGGCCGGTCTGGCCTGGTTCGGGTTGGGAACGCGGCGGCGAGGCCCGTCGCGTTCATGACGCGGCCTGAAGGCCGACCGAGACACTCCTCTTATTGCGGCGTATCGCGCCGCCGCGATAACAGGGGCGGTCCTAGTTTTTCCCTTTTTCTCTGGGCGAGTCCTTTGTGATACAGGGACGTTCGAAATTCCATATAAAATAGTACGGTGGTCCAAAAAGCATGAAACCAGTTTTAAACGAAAGTAGACATGTATATCTATCAACATACATGCTTAATTTGAAAATAGACAAGGTTTAGACATGCATTGATCAGGTTACTTTTCGGTGACCTAAACAGGCGTAGTCAGAGTTCAATGAATAATTAGAGATGTATACATGATGAAAAATTCTGAAACCAGCGGCGTTTGAAAGCTAACATGTAGTAGTATTTATGATAATTTTATCATAGAATGATGTCAAGTTTACACGAGGTTAAAAAGGAAACAAGGAGGGTCGAGTGCACAGGTCTGATAGATATTCAAAGATTTAATTCTCCCTCATGGGAGATCGAAATCAAGCAAGACCAGGGGCGTTTGAAAGCTATTACATGGTAGTATCAATGAGAATTTTCTCATAGCATGGGAACAAGTACGTGCAAGGTATTAGAGAAAACATGAGATTCGAGTTCATGGTGATAGCAGGATTTTATGAATTAAATTCTCCCAAATGGGTGAACGAAATACCACAAAATTATAGGGCTTTTGAAGAGGTACATGAAGGCTACCTAGGGTAATTATTTCACGATTTTAACTTGAGATATTGCCTACCTTTTTGCGCTGTAAAGATCCTAGGGTTGAGGGGTGACGAATTTCGAAGTTCTCCTTACTCCAACCTCCTTCTTCTCCTTGCTCCAACCCTTCTCCTCATGCTCCAAAGCTCCAGCCACGAAAATGAGGTTGATAGGGTCAAATGAGAAGTGTATAGGGTGGTAATAGAGTCCACACAACTCCGTACTCTTCCATTCTCTCCTAAATTTCGAAAATTCACAATTATCCTCTATTTTTCTTCCATTTATCCACCTAATGGGTAGGGGAGAGGTTTAATTTCGTGGGTAATGGTTTAGGATAGGATTAGGACTCTTATAGAGACATTTATAAGCTAGTTTAGTCATTATCTTATCCCTTTTTAATTTATTTAAATATTAACTCCGAATTTACACATTATCTCCCATATTCTAGCATTAATCCACTAATTGGCTTAGGGAGAGATCTAATTTTATAGATAATGTGTTAGGATGGGATGGAGACTCTTTTTAAGATATATATGAGTCATATTAGTGCTTTAATGACCCCTTTTTAATTAAGAGATAATATAGTTACGAATTTCCCTATTTAATTTGGGTCTCTTATATTTAACCCAATTGTCTCACATCTAAATCCCAATTTTAGATTAGGATAGAGTCCTATTGGGTTAGACTAGGGTTAGGACTCTTTTTAAGATGATTAAGAGTAAAATACTCATTATCTTAACCTTTTCTATTATTAATATTTTAGGTACGAATTTCACTTATTTAATTCTCATCTCATGGTGGACTCTTCATAATTGGGCCCAAAACTTTATGCTAGGACCATTAGTAAAACCCATTACTAATTGACTTAATGGGTATTGATTTAATTCTAATTATTCACCCTTTATCCTTATGTAAATCTATTTATCACACTTATTCAAGTAATTTCATATTTTTAATTTGATTAAATATTATTCATGCCAATATTTTTAACCTTCATCATTTGGGCTCTTACTCTTGGCCCAATAACTCGTGTAAGCTTAATTTACAACCCATGTACTTACTTTACTTATTGGATTTTTAATTATCTTTTTATTAGAGAATTTATTCATGGGCCAAGATTCTCCATTGGTCCAAATATCATAATGGGCTATCATTCCATATTATTTAAAGTCTACCCACATGTTTATTTTTATTTATAATCCACTTTGGGTCATAAAATAATGAGTTCTTCGACTTATTCCTTAATTATGCTAATAAGTCGCATCATTTCTTAAACTCGGTCCAAATGACTTTTCTATGCCCAAATTTCATGATGGGTCATTAGAGAACATTATTTAAAGTATAACTACTATTTTTACGAAATTTTTATAGGGGTTTATACGCATGCAATAATGATGCGTACCTTTTTAACTAATTGAATTTATTAATTGATAAAATTTCGATTTATCCATAAATTTTAAATTAATGGATTTTCTGGGGTACTACAGTCAGCCACTTGGTGGTCTTCGAGATATGCAGGCATAGAAGAAGGTGTTTAGATCAAAGAGTGTTTCTGTCAAAAGGCTCACACTTCTGTGTTTTCTACTGTCACCCAAAAGTGGTAGGTAAGTCCTTTTTGTCTGACAGGAGAGAAGAGATCTAGAGAGATAGAAAAGATCTTCTGTCAGAAAGATAGAAGATTATACAAATGAAATATATTTGACTATTCACTAGATGCCAAAATCATTTTGAAATATAAAGAAAATCGATGTTTAAGTTGAAATCTATGTTTGAACAGAATCCATGTTCTAATGAAATCCATGTTTCAGCAGAGTTGATGTTTAAGTGAAATCCATGTTTGAACCGAATCTATGTTTAAGTGAAATCGATGTTTGAGTGAAATCGATGTTTAAGTCAAATTGATGTTTAAGTGAAATCGATGTTTGAATGAAATCGATGTTTAAGTCAAATCGATGTTTAAGTGAAATCGATGTTTGAATGAAATCGATGTTTGAATGAAATCGATGTTTAAGTGAAATCGATATTTGAGTGAAATCGATGTTTGAGTGAAATCGATGTTTGAATGAAATCGATGTTTAACTGAAATCGATGTTTGAACAGAATCCATGTTTTCAAGAGAATCGATGTGGCACTTTGTGAACTGAAATCAATGTATATTGAATAGACATCGATTTTACTTTTCAGTACAAATCACACAACAATAGTACCATAAATTTATATTTATTAGGAAAATATAATATTAAATATATTTAATAATATTAATTAATCATAAATTTTGTTATCACCAAAATATAAGAGTAAAATATAAGAGTGGTTCAACACCCCCCCCACCCTCCCTTTGGGGTTGCTAAGTAGATAACACGAAGCTCCAACCGGACGACCCTTAAAGCCGAGTCTGTAGCCCTCGAGAGAGTTTAAGCTTGGCTCTGGGAAACAACCCAGTTGATTATGAACCTAACTGAAAGAGGAATCTAGAATCCCCCATTGATTTTATATAGCCCTCCTATCTCTCAACCTCCTGAACTGTAATTTGTACTAATTGATCTATCATAAATTTCTTATTATAAGATTTATGTGAGTAAATAATAAGATTATTCATATAAATATTTTATAAATAAATAGTATTATGTTATTCATTTTATATAGAATGTTGTGTCAATTTTTTTTATCCATGTTATAAATGAAATTCTCACTAAACATCATGTCACACTCTAGGTAACTTTATGTCCTTATACTTATTTTTATGGATGGGGGTTTTGTCTGGGACTTTTTCATTATTGATAGTGTTTTATTTTTTTTGTGAATTTGAGATTTTCTTAGATTGGCTTGATTTTGTACACTCTTATGTTTTTATTTGATCTACATAAATTTAAACTAATACATTTTGTTTGGTTTATGTAAAGAATATTTTTATTTTGTTATAAGCTGAATTCTTATATTTTACACTTATGGCCGGTATAAATTGGATATAGTGCATATATAAAAAACAAAATCAAGTGTGGAAGAAAAAATGTTGAGAGAGGGAGAGAGAGAGTCCAATTAAGAGAGATTGAGAGAAAAAGAGAGTCCAATTGAGAGAGAGATGGAAGAATCCATTAAAGAAAATAGTGACCAAAATGAGAGCAATATTAAGCATGTTTGATATTAGGATAAATCGGAGATAGAGTGGAGATATCCTTAAAATTTTGAGGATATCTTCAAAAATTTGAAGATATCTCCACTTTATCCTAATACCAAACATGATAATCTAATTAAGAGAGAGATAGAAGAGTCCATTAAAAAAAGGTGATCAAAATGAGAGCAAATTGCTTCTATATAGTCCAATTGAGAGAGAGATAAGAGTCCGTTAAAGAAAGGGATGATCAAAATGAGAGCCATTTGCTTCTATATATTGTTGGTTGTAGATTCATTATAAAAAAGAAGGGGGTTTTACACAAAAATCATTGTTATAAGAAAATTATAAATATGTCATTATTACTAAAATATTTTCAAATATGTTATTTGTAAATTAAAAAAATATTATAAATAATCTTAGCGATATGATGTACTCGTCATCCATTTAACCATGAGTTTGACTAACTCATGAATGAAAATCTCTTGTTAGTCCTCGAGTTAAACAACTGCAGCACATAGGTCTCATGCTTAAAGTCTTAAAAAAATATAATGAGATAGTTTCATAAAAAGTCATTAAACTAGAGGAAATAACGGAAATTTGGAGGCATATTAGCTTCTTATAACGGAAGTTAACTACGATGGCTTAATTTGTGATTGCTATATTTGATAATATTTTAATAATGATAATATATTTATAACTTTTTATGTAACAATAGTTTCTGTGCAAAAACTCAAAAAAATGTCATCTGTCATCTGAGAATATTCTATCTGGAAGATGAGCTTAAGAATTTTACTCCTGAAATATCTCTTTGTTCTAGGGCCCCAATGCCCTCATTATTGGACTCTATTCTATCTGTTGTGGACAGCACAGTGCACAGAGTCACAGACCACCCCCCTTGATAGGCTTATGACTGCTGGGCTTGAATTCCCATTCCCCAAACCTGGCCTTTTGGGCTGTCAGTCTTTTGAGCCCAAATCGACGCCCCCTCTTTCCAGGCTGTGGGTGGCCAGCAATTACCAATTGGGCTGAAATTCTCTAGTTCCAGCTGAGTCCGCCTACAATTCAGTAATTGATAATAGCAAATAAATAATAGTTAGTTACTCCAAACAAGCTTTAATTTGTGTGTGTTTTATTATGAATTTCGAGCAGAAAAAAAGCTAACCATTAGAGGATGTTATGCATGATGTGAAGCTTAGTCAACAGAATTCAAGACGTAAATTTTTTGTGGATCATCCAGTCTTGAGAATGGCTAGCTACTTGCTTGAGCGACCACGTGGACAAGAGATGCCACATCATTTTACTGCCGTTCACCACCGTCAGACATCCATTGTTGTCGTCGGTCACTGCCTGTCACTGACAAGGGCAATTGGTCGTCGTTGTCGCCGCCGCCTCCGTGCTTAAGATCTGTATATACCTCCCACCCAAGTGGCTGTTGATGCACCCGCCCCAAATGGGTCTTAAGCATCTCTCTCCAACCTTTTAAAGCTGGGTCAGTTTGAGGTGGACTCGGATTTCGTGGCTATGGAAATCGTTGGACCTGACCTGCCTCACTCCATCAGTATCTTAATAACGATGATATGGAGGAGGTGAATTAAGCATTAGAGATTCAAGTTTAGACTACTTAATTCAAACTACTTGTGTCAGATCATTAATTACTCACAGGATCTAATGACTTCCCTTCAAATAACCGGCTTGCAACGTATGGACATCCAAAGCTATGTTTTTAACTGAAATAGATGAGGAAATATGCACCAACTGGATAGATTGCTTTGTTCATATCGGATCCTATCTTTATCGATCCCATAATAATATTTTCCCCTTTTTCTTTCCCACCCGTTATCCTTTTTCTCTTGTTAACACTTGATAAGTTCTCCTGACTCCTGGTAGTGTTGGACCTTTGTTCTGTGTATTCCACTACGCTTAATTTGCATGGATCCAGAGAGTTCGTCCCCCAAAAATTTGGACACACACGGTGTCAGGATTGGAGGTCTTCTCTTAAGAGTGTATCGAGGTCCGGTTCAAGATTGGGCTCCTTCTATGGATGGGCCTCACCAACCAGAATCGTGTTGGGCCAAGTCTTGGATCTAGACGCAGCGTCACATGGCCGATGTGGGTTCTTGATTAGGTGGGTCAGAGGTCAAACTGGGCCGGCCTGTTAGCAGCTCGATAGGGAAGTCCAGATAGCAGGTGATGATTATTTTTTCGCGGGAGTGTGGGGCTAGTTAGCAGCCGCAGTCGTCCAACCCAAAATTTAACAACATTGTACGAAATTAGATATCGCATTACATTTTCATTTGATTTTTATCGTCACATGATCTGAAACTATTCTAGCACGTCTGTTCACGTGCATTAGATGGGGTTTATGACAAACAGTGCCAGGCCTAGATCAAAATAGTAAGTTCTGGTATCATACTAAAATTATTGAATTGGGCCATTTTTAATGTAGTGAATATATATGTAGAGATAAAATAAATCATGTTTTGTTTTATTTCTGATAATATTCTAACCACCAATGGGGTAAAGTACTATTACTCTTACTGCATGTGATCTACAGGTTCACAAGGACCTTGCATAGAGAGGGGTATAATTAATTCAACAGACCCCCACACACCAACACCTCAATGGGCTGAAGTTTCCCATCCATAACAGGAAAACTCGACATTATTGCACAGCTTTGTCTTTGGTACCTTCCAATGCCTCGTGTGCAACTCAATCATAGAGTCCAAAAAGCTCTTCTCATATAATTTGTGATGAGACTAATGATGCCTGAAATTTTAACATGCCCCTTAAAGAGATATTGTCCTTATTTGATTTTTTTTTTTAAATTATATCTCTACAAAAATAAATTATTAGAACTAATTAACCATTGAGAGAATCTCTCGGAAACTTCAGCAAAGTACGTCCCACTGATCAATACCCATTTTACACCATATGTATACATATCTCATTGTGAGAACACAGAACCGTAGCATACAAGATTCCTTGGAATTACCACCGTTTTGGAACTCTATTCTTGATGTTATGTGCTAAAACGGTACCGTCTAACCTTAAATTATGGTCAGACAGAAACCTAGCTAGATTGAAACAGCGGCCTTGATTGTTTTACTTGGATGACAAGTACGTGATGGTGACTAAGCAGCCACCATATTTTCTTAGTGCCAAGGTTTTAAAGCTCCAGGGATGTATTATGCATGTAGGCATACTCCTTTTACCCTTTTCTTTCTCCTCCTCTATTCTACATTATAATTGGCTTCATCAGGCCAAGGACTCCATGACCACGCATCCATGGGAGGTTGAGTAAACAAGGGAAATGCCTTTGCAGGCTCTGATATCTATCAAGTCAAAGGAACCCACACAGAGAACATATAATATTCCTGTGACGTTCGTAAGAGAGGTAATGCATGGTAGACAGCACTCATGCATGGACCCTTGGTGTCACTTTCATCTGTGTTCCCCCCCCCCCCCCCCCCCCCCCCATCCCAACCCTGTTGGAAGTTGACTTGCACCCCACCAGTAGTCACCTAAATTGCAAGTTGTCAATGGCAGCATGGGCAGTTATTCTTAGAATTTCCGATAAATTAATGACAAGTCAATTCCTTCCTACTCAAAATTCTCTTTTGATGGGAAAATTTTCAACTGGTATTGCGTAGTTTATGGGATTATGGGATCCACAGTCTGGACTCTGGTTTGTTCTTTTGAAGCTTCACGTGGGTGTTTCTCCAAGCTTTCAATTCAGACCTAAATATACCCTTCTCCTTATAGTCTCCATTATAAAGAAACTTTGGCCTCTAGGGAGAAAAGTTTCTAACAAGAAAATTTCAAATGCCTTATTCATCATAAGAATCTGAAAAAGAAGTGCTTTTGCATGGGGTCTATGGGATTCAGTGTGGTGCCTGTTTGATTCTTTACATGAGTGTTGCGGGGTTCAAAATTAAATAGCACAAGGGAACAGGGGAGTTGCATCTTTCTGGGAAAACCAAGGTTGGCAGCTTTATTTTAAGACGATCAAATCATATGACTTCTTCCTGTATCGATGAGGTCACCTAATTGAGACTATGAGCATTCATGTATGTCTAGTGGACATGAAACAAGCAGCTGCAGCTTGCGCAGCCGTCTTTCAGATTCCTGTTTTTTTCTCCGACATGCTGTGACAACCCCTTGGGATTTTTCTGGAATAGCTCGAGAAGTGGGAGCAATTATGCCATTCTATATCCAAACGTTTGGCACAAGGCAGGCCAACCAGCCACAGAATAGTTGCAAGTTGCAAAGTAAAATATGTTCATGTCAGAAGAAAAAATGCAACAGATCGGGAAGGACTTGATTGTCCCAAACGGAGGAGCTAGACATGCATGGCGGCCGATATGACTCCCATTTCTCGTCATGCCCGGTTCACCACTTAATTAAGCTGCAAACCTTTTCACTAGGACATCACCTTGGGACAATGAGACAAGAGTTACTGCTTTCCTTAATGCTTAATGAGACAAGAATGGACACTCAGAGAATCTTAATCACCCTGTTGAGAATCTTCACAATCATCAGTTGAGAATCTTCATTTGTGAACCCTGAAACGATCGGTGTTGTAAAATCGAATGTACTTGGGAGAACTTTCATGGTGATAACCAGCAACCAGAATGGGTGCTTAATTAAGATCTGGAGCAGTCAACGCAAGCATGTGTGGTTCACAACAACTGAACACATATAAAAGTGAACAAGGGATTGATTAATTCAATTCCCTTACAGAAAGGCATCCGGCATCATCTGTCGCGGCACTGTGGAGCAAGAAATGGATTAAATAGCATCTATGTATTATATTTTGAAGCTGAAGTTTCAGCAAGCAATTGTTCGGTTCGGTACACATGAGAACAAATTAAATTCCCCTTCTCAAGAGTCCCCATATATATATAGGACCACACGGTGTTCATCCAAACAACAACGCCCACCAATGCCATTGTCGGCAAGTGCTAGGGATGAAACTTCCTTCCTCCCTCTCTGTCTGTGTGTGTGTGTGTCTGCGGCAAGCTGAATGGTACAACTTGTTGTACCTTACTTTCTAGTTTGTGTTCAGAAGAGGAACACAAGCTTCTCAGAAGGTTCTCGGTCCCCTTCAGTAGGGAAAGGGATATAACTTTTCATGAAACGAGCACACTGAGAGTGGAGAGTCTTTTCTTTCTGACAACGGCTTTTGCAATCCCTTGTAAGGGCTGTGCATCCAGTTAACAGCCCAGATTCTAGAAAAAAACAATGCAGATATACCTGGGCTGGGGTTTAACCTCATGCTTCTTCATTCATTACTTCAACGTGAAGCATCGAGTGTCTTCAGATTGCGGTCGAGAACTTCTACAAGGAAATTTCTGATCAGATTGAACATTACTGTGAAAAAGAAAATCATACTAATTCTTAAACTTTGAAAGACACAAGAGTTGGAAGAAAATCCCAGAGAATTGGACATGAGCCATGAGAAGAGGCAGAGAGACTGGGTGAGTCATGCATGCCCCGCATCTTTTCTGAAAGGCTGAACTGGAAGGCAATACAAGAGCAGGATATCTATGGCTCACACATGAGGACAACCATGCAGACTAGGGGAAACCTTCTGGATCCAAGCATGAACACGCTTACTACACTGGGTCACACAAAGTTTTGGATGACCAGCACATTCGTGGGAATGTTCACCCGGGGGAAAGATCCAATGGAATGCCTCCAATATTCTTGGTTGTTACTCAGGACCACAGCGAAGACCCCTCCTGAGCACACATTCATGAATCATGAGCAGTTTTTCTTGTATGTATAGTATATATATATTCCCGTGAAGACTAAAATTAGACAATGACCATTCATATATATATATATATGCACAATATTTGCCACTCATTATATGCATATGAAATTGCCGACTGAAATCTCACACTCGTTGGTTGTTTACCACCTTATGTAGAACTCTGCATATTTGCATGGGCTGCCATGCATGCAACAAGGAGATACATGCAAACACACTTCTCACAATGTCGGTGGTGCAATTGTAGTCTTAACAGGAGTATGCAAATGAAAAATCATTTTATGGGATATGGATCACGAATTCACGATCACCCTTTGGATGGATCATTGTCAACGGCCCCATGGCTGGGTCACCTTTTCTTCACTCCTTCCCCCATCTTATTCACTGTATGGTGGAGTCCAGCTCAGGCATTCGAAGCCAAACATTCCAAATCATTGCAAAGTATCCCGCGGTTCCTGAATAAAAGAAGGGCTAAAATTGTGGCCCGGACCTGTGGGCAAGTTTGGATATCGGTTTAAGTCGAATTAAGCTGTTACAGATAAGTTTGTTCATGTATAAACGAAAGAGTCAAGTAAATGTATTTAGATTAAAATGATAGCTTTCGTGACATCTAATATGATGCCACGTAAGTACATAGATAAAAAGAGTAATAGATATATAGCGATGGTCGACGTCCGCGATCGATGTTTGACAATTATTTTATAATTCAAATTTATATTTTAAAGTTAAAATTTATATTTTGAAGTCTAAATTTTATGTTTTAGAATTTAAATTATTATAAAAAATTCAGTTAATACTTTTAAACTTAAAATATAATATTTTAAAGTTAAAATTTATATCTTAAAAATTAAAATTTATATTTTTGAGTTTAAAATTTATATTTTCAAACTCCATCGATCTCGCCCATCATCATCGGTCGCCGTCGATCACCACTACTTTCTACTACTATCTATCAGCCTGTGTGACATGTAACATGATGTTATTGTTATACTGGCGTAAAACTTTTCTCACCTGAAAATAATTTGGGGAACCCACATGGAGCACTCCCCAGCTGTCAGACGACAGATATCGGATCCAGACAAGAAGGTGTCAAAGCTAGATAAATAGATCGGATGCGGACAAGAGGTGCCCATGTTAGGAAATTCGGGAATATAGGAAAAGAAAGCAGGGTTCGATGCACATGTGTGTTTGTTTTCTTAGATTTTTTCCACGTAAAAAAAATCATGCGTGAAATTTAATTAAGGAGATCATCAAAGTGCATCCAATTCAGCGTGTATTGTCAACTCTAGCTTTGCAAGCCGAACCATGTGAAGTTGGTCAATGGCATAAACTTTACTCAACTACCAGATGCTACCTTGTCTGATTAGTGTCTTAATTTTGATATTAATAACTTAAATTTATAGCTCAGATATGATAGGCTCAGTATAGCTCGAGCCTATGCCCCAAAAGCAAATCCAGAAGATCACTGGTACAGTAGAAGATCGGAAGAAGAAAACAAAGGAACTTACTCCACCACCTAAAGCAACCTTCGAATTCGATCAGGTCAACAGTTGAAGAAGTAGGAAAAAAAAAGTTACACATGTCAATGTGCCATCATCTCTTTGATATCTCTCTCTCTCTCTCTCAAATGGATCAATTTGTATATATTGACATGGAGTATTAGAGAATTGACTTTTATCTTTGCACGTCATCTCAATCCAAGTATATATACGACAATCACATACTCCCACTTTAAAACAATTTAATCAACATATGTATGAGATTTGATCTTGGACCTGATGAGGTCGCACATGCAAACACCAAAGGAAAATTGATCTTGACATCCAATTTGTCTTGACCGACCTTGGCCTTGGCATCCGCTTATATATGCTATGTTGTCAAAGTGCTGGAAAACCAGGCGAGACAAGGCCACATGATGCTAGATCGTCCCTCCTTCATTATGGAAAGGAGCATCTTGAAGGTCGGGCACCTCCACTTCCTTCTAGTTCCATGGAAGGAGGTGGATTTTCGGGAACTCGACTGCCACATCTGTGTCCTCTAGACAATTGCTTATTCGTGATTTTCCATTTTCGAGGCCACAAGCAAGCCTCAACTTCTCTGCTTCTGTCATGTGGACCTTCTCGGATGCCCCCTCACTCCAACATCTCGACTTGTTGGGGACCCTCATTGATGTATGTTTTGTCTGTGTTGCACCTATAGAGCTCGGCGGCCTATTGAACCCTAGATCTTCTTGCCCTCTTCCACAAATGGCCCTCTTCTTTTTCTTGGCCTCCACGGTCTAGTGGACCAACGCCAAGTTAACCATATGCTCTGCAAAAGATGAGCTAGCCGTTAGACGAATGTAAAAGCTATGAAATAACACAAAGAAATGAAAAGGGAAGGGACCTCCTCATAGTTATATAAGTGGCTAGGTTGGTCAATATTTACATAGTCCCCATCTCGAGATACCATGAGCTCAACCTCTTATGAGACCCTAAATTCCCCAAAAAACATCATCAACTCCTTCTAGGTACCACTCGACGCTGACTGTGTCACCATGTCTGTCCCTAATACTTACACTTGGATTGTCTGGGCTTTACTTGTTTCCTTCATCTCATTCATGGCTTCCACCAGGACTAGGGCACCTCTATGATCCCGTTCGTTGCCTTCATCTACCTCCCTCACCTCAGCCATGTTTTCCTCCTTATCGGATATCTGGGATGAAATCCACGACACTTTTGACTCCCCCTATGTTGCTAACAACGCTTGACCTCAGGCTACTCAATGATGCACTTTACCTTGAGTTTTGAGAAGACCCATTGCTCGACATTTTCCGATCTAGCACTTCCAACTATCACTTACCAATAGTTAAGGCTCTTGCAAAAAGGACACTATGCCATCTGGCTACTGAGCCATGCTTCGACCTCTCGCGGCCTCTCCTGACCAAGTGTGCAAAAATGGTATTTGGACATCCTCATCTATAGCTCAAATACTCGTGGCTAAGTCTCGGTGCTTACTAGTTGTGACGTCTAGCAGTCGCCATGGCGTAGGCACATTTCAAGGTCATACAACCCATTAATTAGTCTCTAGAGTTCTGGTCTTGCGTGCACTGAACTTCCTCTTTTTGCTCGTGAGTTGCAATACCCAACGAGTGTTCTCTCAAGTAGAAACCTTTAGAACCAACATATGTGAGGTTGGTTTCTAGCTATGGAGTGGGGGGCATATGATATGTTTGATTTAGTAGCTCGAGTTTGAGCCCAAAATTGGATCTAGAAGATCACTGCTGCAGCATAAAGGGAAGAAGAGAACAAAGAGATTTAGACTTATATCGGCTAGGAAAATTCCTCCTATCTATAGCAACCTTCAAAGGGAGGCTAGTGTTCGTAGGCGTAGGGAAGCAGGAAAGAGGGTTACACATGCCAACATGCAAATCCTCTACCCATCTCTCGTATTGAGCTTAAACTAATTGGGTGTCATATGATTTTCCTTGAGAACTCCTTTTCGAGCTGACATTTATCTTCACAAGTAGTCCTAATCTGACCATACAAGTTACAATGACCCAGTTGAGAACTGTGCAGAAGAAAGAGTTATCTATTTATTCGAAAAGTGCTATTTGATAAGGTGGTGGATATGGGACCAGAGTGGAGTTGTCAAACAAAGTGGAGTGTGGACGGAGGATGCAGGTCAACCTGCTACACAGCCGAGACCACACCTGGTCGAAATTGGGAGTAGGTCAATGCAAGAGAAAAGATGCGTGCACATTTAGTAGGTCGCGCTCTAAAATTACGCGTCACGCACCTCTGTTGGGTGTCAACACACTCAACATAAGACTCAAGAGAAACGGCGGCCCAGGTACACCCCACCGTATCAACATAAACGGCAGCCCAGGTACACTCCGTCGTATCAACATAAACGGCGACCCAAGTACACCCTGCCGTATCAAGAGAAACAACGGCCCAAATACACTCTGCCGTATCAAGAGAAACGGTGGCCTAAGTACATCCTGCCGTATCAACATGAGGCCCAAGAGAAAAGGCGTGGATGTACCCTGCCGTATCAACATAAATAGCAGCCCAAGTACACCCTGCCGTATCAAGAGAAACGACGGCCCAAGTACATCCCGCCGTATCAACATGAGGCCTAAGAGAAACAACGTAGATGTACCCTGCCGTATCAACATAAACGGCAGCCCAAGTACATCCCACCGTATCAACATGAAACCCAAGAGAAACGGTGTAGATGTACCCTGCCGTTATCATATGAGACCCAAAAGAAACGTCGGGTCAAGTACACCCCGCCATATCAACATGAGACCCAAGAGAAATGACGTGGATGTACCTTGCCGTTATCATATGAGACCCAACAGAAACGGCGTGGATGTATCTTGCCATTATCATATGAGAACCAATAGAAACGGCGGGCTGGGTACACCCTGCCGTTATCATACTCTGTCGGTTCAAAAGAAGAGGCCCCTTCTCACATCCACAACTATAAAAGGAGAGCCCCGGTCCCAAAAGAAGAGGGTTTTTTTTTCCCAGAAGGCTGAAGCAGGCTTGCGGCGTAAGTTTCCCGGAAGATCCAGAGGGAGAGACCAAGGAGCGAGGGTTCTTTGGCTTTTCTTTTCTTCTCATGTTTGGGAGAGCGTGGGAAGGAGGGAGAGGGTGAGTGAAATAATGAGAGCTCTATAGCAGAATCCCCCTTTCCCCATTGATGAGTATTTTATGCTTGTTTTTTGTTATCTTCTATGGCACAAATATTTTATATTACTTATTGGGTGTGTGCCCATGAGCATGTGCATATGAATATATGAAGTTACTTACCGTTCAATCTCTTTCATGGTCTCTCTTCCTCTTCTTTCTCACTATGAATGTGTACCGTTTCTAGCTTCTTCTTGGGGTTTATCTTTGTGCTCACTAGGGGAGCATCTCTTGGGGTCTCTGTGTAATAACCGGTATGTTCAGATCGAGGTTTACCGGGTTTGGGGGCTAGTGTGTGGCCCATTAGTTGTGTTTGTATATGTATATGTGTTTAAACATGTTGGTGTGGCTTGGTGGTCGGCTGGAGGGTTGGAAATTCCAGCCCAAACAGACCTCTGCCGGGGTTCATCAAGAACACGTCCAACACAGACGTCGCGTTTCTTGCATGAACGCGGCCACCAAGTCCATCGCGATTTCGGGCCGCCTTCAGCGCGCGCGTCTGCATGCTCGCCACATGTCGCATGCAGGGGCGCTGAGGGTTTAATCGCAATGGCGGGGTACGTCGCGTTTTAAAACATGACGGCCCGATATGTCGCGATTTGGGCTCAGTGTATTTTGGGCCTCTGCCCTAGCCGAACAGTGTTCTTGCACTGTTTAGCTGAGGGAGAAGGCTGTGAAGGGTTTCCTGTGATTCTTGAGGAGATTTTGGAGTTCCGACTATCCGTTCGGCGTGGTTCTGACACGAGGAGGTGCTTCGGAGCGCGGAGAACACCGGGATATCGTTGGTTTTGTGTTTTGCCTGTTGGTAGGGGGACTTTTCTTCGTTTCAGCTTATATGAGACATGTGGATTAGGGTTTATAAGTTTTGACTCAAGAATCATGAGAGCATGATAGAGAGCATGCTAGGGTTTCATTTATATGCTTATTTCTCTACTTAAACAACATGTATGGTTAATTGGTGTGATTTCCGGAACAGGGTTTGGGTCTTGGTTCTGTCACCTAAAAGGCAACGGAACCAGACGTCGCGATTCATGTTTAAAGGGGACGGGTTGGTCCGTCGCGATTCAAGTATCTAAAAACGTCCACTATGTTGGACACGATTTAGATTGTGGCCACCCAAGCTCTGGGGCTTTGTGGCCAGTCTATCTGTTCTGTGTTGTGCACTGCTTGGGCAGTGGTGGTTATGCATTGTAGAGGTTGTATGAGGTGTAACTGCTTATTCCGTGATTGGAAACGATGGTTTTTGCTTGGTAATGTGTGCACGACGAGTTGGGTGTTCACGCCTTCCGGGGTTATCTCTCCAGTCGGGTCCCCAGCACCAGGTGCTCGGGGTTTGTCCCGGTACAGTGAGTACCATCGAGGTTTGTGTCGTCTTCCTGGACACCCTCATTCCTGAGTTTGAGTTGTACATTCGGCTGAGGGAAAGATGACATTGGGCAGCGACACGTGTTTGTGGGTGTGTGGTCGCTCGTAGCACGCTCGTGGTTGGGGGACGGACACCAGTAGACGTACTGGTCCCCAGCTAGTCCTGTTTCCAGTGTCTCACTTTAGGGTTCTCGACCGGAGTCCCTAAAGGTGTCAGGCTTGGGCCTGCAGCGATGTAGTTTGCAGGAGTGGTGTTAGTTGTCTCCACAGTTCTTGTCTTGTTGAGGTGGAGCGGCAGCTGGACCTTTCGTCCGTGGCTACGAGATTGAGAGGTGGACTTTTGTTGTTTGTCCGGGTTTGAGGCTGGCGTCGCGAACTAGTTCTTGTCACCCGTGTGCGGCATGCCCTTCTTTTGCTTGTACACGTGCTTGTGGTTTTCTGTTTACTTACTTTACAATTGTAGTACCCTGTGTAGGCAAAGCACTGTTATTTGTTATTTAATTATGCCGTTTATATTACTGTACATTACTTGTTCAGCTTTGGGGGAGTTGCCCTACTGAGCCAATGACTTGTGAGGCTCACCCTTTCTTCTTCCAGGTGAAGGAGAGCAGAAGGATTCCCGTCCCTCTTCTAGTTTGGGACCGCACCGTTGTGGAGTCGGGCCTTCACCACCAGCAGAGTAATTTTTCACCTTGTGAAACCACGGAGGTTTATCCCTGGCTGTTGTACTTTGTTTAATGACTATGATATGGAACTAAATATGTACATTTCATGTGAATATATGTGAGAAATAGAATCTTATATGTGTTCAACATGTTTCTTTATATTCTCACGAACATGTGTGGATGATATCCCTTGCGAGGCTTCGGCCTGATCGCGGGAGGCGGAGTCGTGTCGGGCACGTTATCGGGTTAATGGGCCTGAATGGGGAGGACCGTCACACTCTACATGCCCCATGGTGCTGTGAGCAGATGCCCCTTTCTTCCCCCTTTTCTCATCCTCTCCTATCTGAGTTGCTGGTTTGGGTTTTGAGTTCCCCATCTTCTCTCTTATTGTTCTTATTTCACCTGGGCTCTTCCATGCTCAGTTTGAAGTGTAGAATAGTGGATGATGAGATGAGGTGACAAGGTCCAGTGAGAAATTTCCCACCGCTCTACTAGCATTGTTAAAACCTCTCACAACTATTCTCTTCTGTATGCCCCATTTATGTTTCCAGGTAATGTTTTGTATGAGATATTCTGCCTTGTGGTTCTGGGTTCCATCAACTCCTTTGTAGGCATGCTTCAGGATTGATGCCAGATACCATCCTTTCACGGTGCAGCGCACCCTAAAGTTGGTGTTGTCTCCACTCTTGGTGGACAATGATCATGTCCCTCCTACATCCTTGTATAGAGGGGAGGTGCTGCCAAATTTTTGCTGTGAAAGAGAGTCGACACACGTGAATGTTTTGATTTAATCTGGTAAAGTTGTACCCGCGCCTTTTCAGGTGATCAAGTGTGTTAACGGCAGGGTCTCGTACCCGTGCCGTTTCAAGTGACCATGTGGGTTAACGACATGGTCTTGTACCCATGCCGATAGCAGTGGACATGTAACCATGATGAGGAATACAATGTGTTGACAAAAGAAAAAAAAAAAAAGAATAGACAAACTCTATTTGACCAAGTTGGTGACATTTCAATTGAATCGGCGGGCTTGCCGACTCACTTTTCCTCAGAGCCATTCCAAAGAGAAACGGCACGGGAGCCCCCTGCCGATCCATTACTTTTCAAGAGAAACGATAGACTTCAAAACTCTGTCGATTCACTTTCTTCATGCTTAACCCAAGAGAAACGACAAACTTCAAAATCCTGCTGATTCACTTTCTTCATACTCAACCCAAGAGAAACGACGGACTTCAAAACCCTGCCGATTCACTTTCTTCACGCTCAACCCAAGAGAAACGACATACTTCAAAACCCTACCGATTCAATTTCTTCATGCTCAACCCAAGAGAAACGATAGACTTCAAAACCCTGCCGATTCACTTTCTTCACGCTCAACCCAAGAGAAATTAACGGCAGACTTCAAAACCTTGCCGATTCACTTTCTTCATGCTCAACCCAAGAGAAACGGCAGACTTCAAAACCCTACCGATACACTTTCTTCATGCTTAATCAAATTGAAACGGCATGAAAACCTCCTGTCAATCCATTCCTCCTCAAGTGAAACGGCAAGCCTTTCCCTTGTCGGCCTACTTAGGCCATTCCCTCCTTTCCATTCGATGACTCTCCTCTGTGCCATTGGTAAAAAAAAACTTATAATAATAGCACTGTCAGCAAATAATATGGCAATGTTGACTATGATAAAAAAATGAGCTCTGTTAAATAGATATTTTATTCTTTTATGTTCTTTATCAGATGTTTCCTTCTCAGGCCACAAGACTCTTCTATTCTGGCGATTAATCAGGGTCTTCTTTCTCGGAGAGATGTAATTAACGTCGTTGCGCTTAGGCAACGACGAGATTTTGGTCCCGACCCGATATCCATTTTCGTTTGACTAAGTCAAATGGTGTGCAAAGAGACCTAAAGTCTTTCGGCTCTCAGAGGAAGAACATGTTGTCACTCACGTGACTGACACGTCTGCGCTATGCGATTGCCAATTCATCTCTCGTCATCATCGCTTGAGTAACACTCGGCGAGACTTGAATTTGCAATATACATCCATACACATGAGAACATGATAAAAATCTAAACAATAAAATTTTCGTGATGAATTATCACAAATCTATTTTTACGTGGAGCTACCATTATTTGTGAAGATTGGGACAGAAATGAATCATATTAGTAACATATCGAAAATTGAGAAAATATTATTAAGTTATATATACGTAGGATTGTAGTCCATAATTTATAAGATGTCTTTTGAGGACAAAATGACGTGAATTTAGTCTAAAACAAATGAATCGAACTGTTACATAAATAAATTAATCAATCATCTCCTTAAGATCCAATCTTAAGTCTGACGAGATCCACTGGCAAACAGTACCGCAGGAAAACCGACCTCATCTGGATATAAACATCAAAATTTAGATGTACAGAATAGAATTGTCCTTGCCAAAAACCCATCTCAAGTCATACTATACCGTTAGATATTTGTCTAGTGCACAGAAGAAAATAGATGGAGCTCCACCATCTCACTTAGACATCCCCAAGATTTTTAAGTCATATACACAAGCTGTTGTCGTGCAGACACAAGTAAGGAATTTCCATTACTAAAATAACTCTAGCTAACTTTTTCGAACAACCATGAACCACCCAATTTCAAGTTATATACAGAAAAAAAAAAACAAATATACTCGTGGATGTCACTTGAACTAACATGAAAAAGGTGGACATCAAAAAGAAGCTGGCTTGGACATGTTGTTGGGCAAGAAGATGTTGGTGGTTGGACTCTAGCTCCTCCTCTTAAAACAAGGAGCTTCATTATCCCCAATGATTAAGTTCCACCAAAGTTCAACTTTGTCCACAACGATTGGACGGACGTGATATGTTAGGATTTCCAATAACGGAGAAAAGAGGGCCTACGATCAGAGGGTGGATATAATGGCCCTCAATCCAACTCGAGATGGCTCCTCTCTGTGCGGTCATATCTCTCCGACAAGAAGAAGCTCTCCAGTGACTTGTTGAGATCCCCGGACTCCTCGACGTCTGCGGTAAAAATTGCTCGAACCGGTCTGTGATCCGATAGCCTGCATTCGCACCTGTCATATCGGATCTGATTCAAGCCCACCCCATGCCAAAGGATCCGATCGCACCTGTGCATCGGTCTTACAGTACCAATCAGTAAACTTTGATCAAATGGGTTTTAAAAGTTTTCAGCTGTAAATTGCATTTATAAAAAGCTGGGAAAAAAGTTCTTTTTAAGAAGTAAGTAAATATTAGCAGCAGTTTCTCCTGTTTCCATATATGTGTTTAAATAAAACCAAGGATATATAGAAGGCTCACCATGCGGGCACACGCCTCTTCTCGCCCTTTCTACCGGGGACGCAGCCGTAGTACTCATCCGAATTGGGGTAGTATTTGTAGGTAGGTGAGAAGTGGATGTCCCCTTCGCTCCAGTCTTCAAATACCCCACCTTGGGAGACCTCCACCCGCAGCTGCAAGTTAAAATTGACCAGGGAAAACCTTTTATGCTATGTAATAATGAAAAGGACCTGATTAGCTAGGTTCCACAGTACTTTAAAGACCATGCACCTATCAAGAATCATTTGTGGTCCATTAATTGCGATAGCTACACAATTCAACTCAAGGTCGACGTTGAAGCAGTGTTTCTAGACCAAGAGTTCGAGTTCAGATTAGTCGGCGCCTGTATATTGAAAGATATCTCTCTTCTTTCTTCTAGTAGTTTCAACAAGCTAGCTAATCAGAAACCTTAATAATCCCGATCTAAGACATTAATAACCTCGCGAGTACGTAGGATCACTGAATCTTAGAACAGTATTTTGAAGGCCGGGAGAAGTAGTTTTGTTTCTTCCTTGGCAACAGACAGAATCGTGTTTTTTTTTTTTTTGAATTTTGGGTAGCACATGCAAGTCAATGTCCATATATAATTCCAAATATTGTTCTCTCTATGTGCGTGCTTGCCTGTGCGCGTGTGAAAACACGTGTGAGGAAGAGGATTGGGGTCGTCTGTATTAATACTTGTGCCTGTCTTCACTTAAAATCTTCATTTTTATGCGTGGTACATACCCCCCAAAAATTGCCAAAATTACCGGAGTTATAAGATGGACACATGCGAATCCAGATTTTGGTAAAGGCAAGGGCACGAATGACCCCATCCCGAAGAGAGTGCAGACGCATGGGGTGTGAAGAGTATATCCAATTGTACCTGATCCCTTTCCAGTAAAGTCCTCCACTCCTTGTTCTCCACCAGGGACCTTGTCCTAGCATCCGACAGGGAGATCCGGTAGTTTAGATCTCCTAGCAAGATAACACAGCTGCAAGAAAGGCAAACACACGCAAAAGCTTGTCAGCTAGTTATTATTAATTAGTAGGTCTACACCTTGCGTTTAATTTGTAAGACTAGTCAATTAAGGGAGCCAATTAGCTCTAAATTAAGCTATGTACTACTGGTGGTTTTGCGTGAGTCTGTGGTCTCAAACGGGGCTTTTTTCAAGCTGTGATTGAATAGTAAGTCTACCCATCGTCTCGTTCCTGTGGACCAATCAAGCCCGTGTTGAAAGGACCGTCTACTGTTTTCAGTGTTCTCTGCCCACCAGCACACCACATGATTGGACCTGCGTAGCTTTCGTTCACCCATTGAATGGAATTTATGATTTTTTCCAATGGTTCAGCAGAAGAAGTACTTTGTGACACGATGGATCCAATCAGAAGCTCAATTCTATATACTTATTTTCTATTCTGCTTAGAGTATATTATGTTTCATCAAGATCGTATATATACTACGATCCGCAAGGTGAACAGTGCTCTGCACCAAATATCTAGCCAGCGACCTGGCTTATAGGAACTACAGAGTAATGAAGAACTGTCGTGTTTCGTTCTACGTACCAATCACATATGATTAGATAAAAAAAAGAATTGGTTAAGGATTCACGACAAGTGACAACTAGCTAGGTTATAAACAACTAGATACTTCACCCGATTATAACAAACATGCATGAGGAGGAGAATAGACAAATTAATATGTATATATATATATGTGTGTGTTGTTTATGGAAATTGATCAAGAAAACTTATTACTTTAATTGGCTACCGTTGATGTTATAAATAATAATATTAATTCATAATCGTCTTAATGATTTTGCACAATTTGAACTGAGTCGGTATTACTACTCAAGCTATCACAACCACACCACTACTCTTAATTTATATGGGTTGCGGCGATATTAATTATAAAACCTCCACAGCCTAGCTAGGTTGGCAAAGGTTTTCCATGCCATATTTTAATCATACATTAATATAGTAGGGGGCGTGGGGTGGTATATATATATTTGCTTCTCTTCGTTGATGTACTTAGTGATCGCATTACTGATATATCATACTTAACGGTGTCATATATATGTTACTTCAAAATTCAAATTTTTACGATCAGAACTAGCTGGACTCAAATCATCTCAAGTGTACCAACTTATTTGCCAGAAGATCCCGCATAAATCAAACTGAGATGAACAGAAACTATCTAATAATTAGATGCTCAGGGGCCGGTTTATTGAACTTACTCATGATCTATGATCTTCCGGGGCAAGTCGAAGGAAGGCCCCCGGGAGAAGCTCGTCCTGGAGAGGATCTCCACGGCGTCGAAGTTCCTGTGGACTTCATCCCCTTGTTTCCCTCCCGATGCCAAATGACAGCACACGAAACAGAAGCTCGTCCCATGCAGGCAAAACCTCACCGACACCGATCCCTGCTTGGCCATTATAAATATGAATGAACTCAGACGAACTTGGAAATTAAAGACGATCTTCGGACGATCCCAACAGACTTGAGAATTGGTAGCTTCTCTACAGGCGCAGCCGTAGGAGTAGCTAGTTTTATCTCCAAGCCAGCTCACCTTGTTCCCCAGGAACCCCATGATGCCACAGCCGACGCAGGAGACGCCGGGATGCCGAATGTGGCGCCGGAGGTCGCTTCTGACCCAGACGGAGATGAGGATGCCCACCATCTGCTTGCTCACCACGCACCGGTAGTCCCTGAGGCTGCGTCCGCCGTCCTTGACGGGGTGGACCTTCTGCTTCTCTCCCGCCTTGCTGCACTGATCCTTGGAGCTGGATGGAGACCTGTTCAATCCTGCCCTGATCAGGGAGTTCCACCTCGACGACGGTCGCCTCCTCTCCGGGCCTAAGACGTTCCTCGCGCAGAGAGGCACCGTCTCCTGAAACCTACAATTAGGACGGAGCAAGATTTTTACGCACTTGGTTTAATCCACGTTCAAATGACAGAAATCAATCCTCCTTATGATCTATCAGGCTTGGGTTGGTTGGGTACCCAAGAACGTAGATGTCGTATGCGTTCTCTATGTCCAACCAGTCCGCCAAATCTATATCGTCCTCCGGCAAAACGCCTCCCACGTTCCATGTGCTGACGAAGATCCTAGAGATCGATGATGCAGCATATATACAGAGTTTACATGTTAGCATATAAGCAAGGTCACAGGAAGGTATGACTGTGTATATGTTCTGCCATAAGACAGTACGAGATCGAAGGGGCCATGCGTATATATATAACAGTTGCAGTGCTTAATTCTCACTTGTGCTTGACTACGCCCCCGTGATTATCGGAGTGTCTCATGGGGAAGATGGGCTCGCTCGAGCTCTTCCCAAGCGGCGGCGCCTGCGAGGTCGGGAAGTCGGCGACAAAGCCGTCGACGGCGGAAGTGTTGTGCAGGAGCTTCGTGTTCACTGATCCTGACCACATGTTCTGAATCAGATTAGCAAGTCTAGGTCAGCCAATGTGATGGAAACCAAAGAGTTAGCACAGGAGAATAACTAGATGCAGAAGAGGAGGTGGATGGAAGGTGTTCTCACTTGTTCTTGCTTTTGGTCTCTCTGTATAATAGTGCTGTTAGAAGGGACGCCGCGAAAGGAAGCTAGCTGCTCGATCGGTCGATCGCTTAAGAAGAGAAGAAGACCAAAGTGTTGAGTAAGGGGTGGATATAAATATGGATACAAATGTGTAAAAGGAAGATGGGATTGAGGGGACACGTTCAGTGACAGACACACAAGTTTTATCTAATAACATCATCTGACCCAAATTAGACAAGTCCCTAGTCCAAATTAATGAAGTTATCATAAGAGTTTTGATTATTTTACATCTGAATTTTGGAATAAATTAAAAAATAAAAAATTAATAAAATCACAAAATTCTACTGAACCCTTCTTAAATTTGCCACTAGACACATCCACCAACCCAGAGAGACACATACACCACACACACCAAAGAGAGAGAGAGAGAGAGAGAGAGAGAGAGAGTTTGGACCGGGAAGGGGGCATCCTCAGCCTCCAATACTGAATTGTTGTCTTTGGCAGCGTGGAAGGGAGGAGGCATATCAAATGGTGACGTTGCAGGTGATGCAAGTCGAGATTTGGGGTTGAGATTGGCCAGGGAAATTTATCCCGGTACCCCACCAAGAAAAACTAGTGTGAATGGGGCATCCCATGACATGAGCAGAGCTGGGGCATGGCTCTAGAATGTTCCGCGCTTGTGGGGATTCTTGTTGCTTGGAAGGTCCAGGGTCTGTTAAGGTGGGAAGGGAAGAGACTCTTGTTTAAGATAAAATTTGGAGGATGGGGTTTAGGGTCAGGCCCACAGAAGCGTGCACCTAGGCCTATCTACCCACGCTAGCGCAAGTTGGGTACCAACTTGGCCTTTCCTTGTGCTTGTGGTTCTCACACATGCTTTCAACTTTTACCATACAGCTAGCTAATTCTCTGTCGCCATGAAGAATAAATATCTATATATATATGTATATAATTTTTTAAAACTTTTAATTATATAATGCTTTACGATCAATTTCTAACTTTTACAATCCGACTATTTATTCACAAATCCAAAAAACTTGGAGCATATCCTTTTCGTAGGGTAAACATTAATCGTAAAAGTTGTGACGAAAAGGTCCCTAAACGGACCCATTTCTTAAAAGAAAAGTTGAGTTTTTATAAAGTTGAGAGTAATCAATCAAAAGCTGAAAACCAGAGGGCATAAACCCTATATAATTTAGGTGGCAGAGGCCAAGCATGAAAAAAATCACCAAAATAGGAAAAGTTGAAGTGAATCTCAAAACTTCATATTTAATTGATCTCAAAAATATTGGCCCTCTTTATTAAAAAAAAAAGGAGAGTATAATCAATCAAAGTATGAGATTAAAAAAGAACTACTGGGACATATCCGGCAATAATGGACATTTTAATAGTAAGGAAGACAGAGATGGCCCCCCATTGGATTGGACTCTTACTTGGGATTAGTGGGAGCTGCCCGCAAAACCCTTTTTTTGGTTGGAGGGTGGGGCTGAGGGGAAGGGACTTAAATCTCGCAATGCAAGATCCTCCTCCAAACTGTCTCGTGCGGGGCCCACCTAATTGTTACCCTAATTTGGTTTAACTGGGAAGGAATGGAGATCCTTATATATACCCACACGCACTAATCCGTACTTATCTTTTGAATATGCCAAAACTTGATTTGATAAGATGGATAGTTTATCCCCTTCTTAATTCAGATATTGCAACTATTCGACCGGATAAGTAATCTGAGGAAATAGTCTGAAATGTTTATTCTACCTATAAATATCTTTATTCGCATCTATCTTACTTCTATCTACGTATTAAATGAGAAAAAAAAATCAGATTTGACAACGGGAAAGATAGTTAAGCCAAGACAGTACTCTTTTTTTTTTATCAATATCGGAAAGGTGAAAGGGTAAGTTGTAAGCCATACCTAAGTAATTTGTTGAGATTCCACCAAATTTAGATGATAACATAGTCTACTTATATTAAACTAATCAAATTTTCTGTCTTGAAAAACTGTCTAATTAAGTAAAAAAGTGTATGAAATCAAGATACATAATTAACTTAAAGTTTTGTTTGAATTTGAATTGATGTATGATTAAGATCTTTTAGAGTATTTATTTTACTCTTTCCAATAAACCCAATATTTAGAATTATGGTTGTGTGTGATAAAAGTTACAATATGTCATCAAGTTCACAAACTCACATGGCAATGATATAACAAATGTGTCGACACCTTTTGCAGTACACTTGCGATTTGAAGAAAATAAAAAAGGTATACAAACATTCTTTTTGAGAAATATTGTTATATCATGATGGAAATTAAAGGATATGAGGTCGCCCTAAAATATACAAACATTCTTTTAGAGGTTGAAAGGGGGCAACACAGCTAAAAGAATCTCAATGTGTACCTTATTGCAGAAAAGTTCGTGAACTTATTGCTACACCCTACAATGATTTAAAATGTCTGCTTCATATTGAACTTGAAGGTCATCGTGGAGAATACATCTACAACATCTGTTTTTCAAATTTGCAATCTATTTCTCATACAAACATGTTATTTTTGTCACTTGATTAAGACTTTGAGTGTGAATTGTGCTCCTTTCATCGAGGATGTTTTTGTTTTGGGACATATGTTGTATGTGTGTGTGAGTAGAAGATCAGCCAACACCTTGATATCTAGCGTATGTGTGTGTTGCTAGAGTTTTTAGTAGTTAGACCTAAGTGTTTTTGAAGAGAAGACATAGGACAACACTTTGCTGGCCGGAACCTCTTTAAAAATTGCATCATCGCTTTGTGTGCTTAGCTCCTTCTCTCCTACCTCTTTTTTTTGGTAATTGTGATATTGATATTTGTTTAAAAGACTTTGAAGTTTTATGAAAGAGTCTAAAATTTTATGAACACACAATTCATCTTCCTCTTAGGTGTGTTCCATAGCTTCGGATCTATAATTGACACTAGAGCTAGTCTCTATATCTAGGGATTAACACCTTTTAGAGAGATCCATTACTATGACTCACATAACTTGTTACGTCCCAATACCGAATATTAAAATATGTTGTTATATCAATCAAGTTGATTAAAGCGAGTGCTAAAGGACTAACATCATTCCTTAGAGATAAATTTAGAAATAATGTCAAATAAATAGCCAAAATTTTATTGATATCAAGATCACTAATTTCTACTACATCAAGGTTTTCCATTGACCATTACATAGGCCCATCACTATTATTACACTGACTTACATCAAATAAAAACTCTACAACTCTACTAATAGTTTTCTAGGATAATCGGATCACTCGTTCACTCCTACTATCACGCCCCTCCAATTTAGCAGCGGAATAAATCGGGGGACGTGAGCAAAGTGTATGGTAACGTAAATTACGCATACAGTCGCAAATATCAGAGCAGCTAATAAACAATAATTGCAATAAACTCATCATTTTATTGATAATTCACCTAAACTATTACAACCACTAATTCTGAGCCAAAACACAGGGCTCAAAGACTTCATTACATTGAAAAAGATAGCTTAAGCAAATATCTAACTAAACTCTATGATACTAAGGTCATTCCATCGCTAAGACTCCAGATCGCTCATCACTCCAGTCCGTTCCCGTTGGTGTGGGTAATGTCATCATCCAACTTACCTGAAACACATACAACAATAGTGCAGGGTGAGCGATAACGCTCAATAGGACTTATTATCTCGTGTAAACAAGCATGCTTTAAGTGATTTATATCTTGTAAAGCAGGATAACTAGAGTGAACAGTCAAGTATAGCCAAGAGAGTAATAGCACATGATAGCAAGAGAACGATAAAACTTCCAATAGAATATTGCAAAACTAGTATGATAACGGATTGACCATGTAACGAAATAGTATATATGGTTGCATAAAAGTGCACTTGTAGAGATAGCGCATCTGGTCGAGCATCTTGTCAACCTAGAGAACGATAGTATAGTGACTGATATATTGATTGTCATAGATTAAATCTTGATAGTATTAAATGGCGTTGAGTGCATGCCGTACACACCCTGATCATGTTGACCCTCGCGAGGAAATGACACTCTTTGGGAGCTCTCCCCAGGACCAGATCGGGCCCTATTGCACTAGCATAATTATTGTTTGTTATCTTAGATAATCAATTGTATGGCCAAATAGAGTACCAAGAAGAGATGGGAGTAATAGTAGATGAAATAGACGAGAATGTAGAGAGAAAGTGAACAGATGAGAGGACAGAGATAATAGATAAGAATAGGGACATATTCGTAAAACAACGTTAAACAGTCGATAGTAACAGTTGCACAACATTAGGTTGAGTGCTGGCAGTTAGGTAGAAGTCACAATCGCCTATTAGCCGTGCTATGAACATAGGCTAGATGGTTCGGCATGATCCCAAGGTAAGAGAGAACACACTAAGGGCATTTGGATCGTGTCGATCCCTAAGGGTGTAACGGGTTTTAAGGGTACAACTAGCTCATCGGCAATAGACGTGCGCCAAAGCCAAGGAGACTTACAGAGGTCTTGACAAAGAGTCCCTGGTCCAGTCAGGAATATTCCCAACGGAGAGGTGGTCCAAGTCAAGAAAAGTGTGTAATGAAATGTTGTCCGTCTTGCCTTGAGTGCTCGATGGCAGAGGGACGCGATATCGGTGTACAAAGTACGTGAATAAAACGAAGACAAGTGTCATTTAAATAATAGGGAATTTAAGTGAAACAATTACACTTAAATATTACCAGATACATTATTGAGTATTTTTATAGGGTCTCATTGTAAATAATAATGTTTAGTGGGTGCAAGTGTAAGAAATCATGAGAGCATGTATAATCGTGCTTTTGGCTTTTAATTAATTGAATTTATGTATTTATTACTAAATATTAATAATCAGATTAATACTAATCATAATAGTGCTTAATTAAGTGTTAACAAGGGTCAAATGGTGTAATTAGCAGGGGTATAAGTGCAATTTTCGGTTCTGGCACAATTCTTGAAATCGCGACGGGGGTACCCGTTGCATTTCAGAACGCGACGGGCGGTCCAGGCGCGACAGCCGAACCGGCCGGCCTGGCGCAGTTTGGGAGGAAACTGCGACGGCGCGAGCGGTCGCGTTTATAACGCGACGGACCGGCCGGTTGCGACCTCTCTGATATCGCGACGGGTCGGGCCGTCGCGATTTCCGAGAGGCGGCCCGACCCAGAAAAGGGGATCTGCCCTTTTTGGGTTTGGTCCTTCCTTCCTTTTCAAGATACAACATACTTCTAAAATCGATATAAAATCGCACGATGATCCAAAAATTATGAAACCAATTTTAAATGAAAATAGACTCGTAGATTTATCAACATACATGAGTAATTGGAAAATAGACATGATTAAGGCATGCTTTGATTATGTTACTTTTTGGTGACCTAAAACATGCACAGTCATGGATTTTGATTTAATTCGCAAAAGATACAAGATGAAAATTGGGGAAAATAGAGGCGTTTGAAAGCTAACATTATGTAGTATTTATGAGAATATTTTGATGGCATGGGATTAAGTACATGCATGGATTGAAATTAATCATGAAAGTTTGGGTACATGGAGATGATAGAGATTAGGGCATTTAATTCTCCCTTATGGAGCAACGAAAAATAGGGAAATCATGGGGCTTTGATAGATGGATGTATGGGCTACCTATGGCCGAAGTTAATCGATTTTTGCTTGAGAGATTGCCTACCTTTTTGCGCTGTAAAGGTTCCTAGGGTTGAAAAATGAAGAAGATGGTGAAAATCCCTTGCTCCAAGCTCCTTCCTTCCTTGCTTTTCGTCCTTAGTCTCCTCTCTTCGTTCTCCAGAGCTCCAGCAACGTGATGGGGCTGGGTAGGAACGAATTAGAGATGTTTTGTATGCTTAAAGAGTCTTAAATCCTTAAAACTCTTCTCTTCTCTTCAAATTCCGAAATTACATAATTATCACCCTATTTTCTAGTCTTTATCCACCTAATAGACTTGGGGGAGAAGTCTAATTTCGTTGGAAAAGGTTTGGGTAGGTCTAGGACTCTTGTAGAGATATTTATAAGCTATTTTAGTCATTATCTTACCTTTTTTCATTTATTTAATAATTAACTCCGAGTTTCCATATTTAGCTCCCCCTTTCTAGCATTTATCCACCTAGCTTATTGGCTTGGGGAGAGATCTAATTTCATGGGTAAGGAGTTTGAGTAAGTCTAGGACTCCTTTTTAGGATATATATGGGTTAATTAATGTTTATCTTAACCCTTTACTAATTATTACTATTTTTATTACGAATTTAACTTAATTATCTCCCATCCAAAGATGGGCTCTTCATAATTGGGCCCACTCTTTTATGTTTGGACCACTAATATAACCCATCTACTAATTTTGCTTAATGGGTTTTGATTTAACTCTATTTATTCATCATTTATTATAATTTATCACATTTATTTACTAATTTCTTATTTTAATTCAATTTAATATTATTTATTCCAATATTTCTAACCTTCATCATTTGGGCTCTTGCTTTTGGCCCAATAACTTATGTATGGCTCAATTGTACAACCCATTTACTTAATGAGTTTTAATTATCCTTTTATTAGAGAAGTTATTCATGGGCCAAAATTGTCCGTTGGTCTAATTCTCATAATGGGATATCATTCCATATTGTTTAAAGTCTACTCATATATTTATTTTAATTTTTTATCCACTTGGGCTCATATAATAATAGGTTTTTCCGACTTATTCCTTAATTACGATGATAAGTCGCATAATCTCTTAAACTTAGTCCACATGATTTTTTATGTCCAAATTTTTTAATGGGTCATTAGAGAATATTATTTAAAGTATAACTACTATTTTTACGAAATTTTTATATGAGTTTTTACGCATGCAATAATGATGCGTACCTTTCTAACTATTTTAAATTTATTAATTGATAAAATTTTAATTTATCTATATTTTTAAATTAGTGAATTTTTCGGGGTACTACACCTACCCTTTCTCTTCAGAGTGTATGTCCTCATCAGTATTACCTGAAAACCACAAATGCATGCAGGGTTAGCATAACGTTCAATAGGAATTACATCTTTTGAATCAGACGAAGTTTATGTGATTAGCATTTAGGCCATAACAATTATGATGACATAAATTAAAGCACAAAAAACTCATGATAAGTTGGAAGTAATTGTCATGGAAATCAAGTATTTCAATATAGACAATGGATGTAACAAGGTTTAGGTAAAACAATTGGTGATATCAAATGATCACATCAAGAATGGCCCCATAAATGAATTAACAATCATATCAATTACTCATGAAATAGTTGAATTATCCATATTCTTTCAATTCATTTAAGTGCAATTTCACACCACAATTCATTTGACTCCTACAATTATGGATAATTTGGGCGCTTCTACCAGGATCAGATAGGGCCCTACATGTATAGACATCGTGGTCAGTGAACCATAGTCCCATTTAATTTCTAGATAATTCTACATAATAATGATGATAAAAAAGTTCCAATAATTTAAGTTCAAATAATCTGGATATAGATGTTCTAATAAGTTCTCATAATATTTAACAATTTCACGGATAGGGAATAAGATTTAGATGTGACAAAGACATTGCCAATCGATCCTAGTACAAAAACATAGGTAGGAGGTGTCTGCAAAGTCTAGACACGCTATTAGCCGAACATGGTTAAACACGCACACAACATGTGGCTTGTTTAGAGTTGTGTGTAGACACATTAAGAACCTTTTAAATGCATTCCTAGAAACATGTACATTTAGAGTCGTGGTCACTATAGTTGACATGTTTGACATAGATATGACAAAACTCTATTTAAGTCCACTAGAAACATGTCTTGAGGGTCCGACATAGCTTTAGAAAGTATGTTTTGGATTTTATGGTACAACCAGTTTGATGGCCGTGTGAGAATTCATAATCAGTGGAGTCTTATAGAGGTCTTAATAGAGAAGTTCTAATTCAATATGAGGAATATCCAGCAAAAGGTTCTATCTTCACTAAGAAGTGTTTGCAGAAATAAGTTATGTGAATCATGTCGCCATCGGGGTGACAAGATTCCCTTTGAAAATATATGCTGTGCGCAATCATCATAAACCGTGTGAATCAAGTGGAATAAAATAAGACTATTTTAGATAGTAAAAATTAGATATATGACTATTTCTGGTGGGGTAATCATTTATCACAGAATAAGCATTTTAAATCATTCTCAAGATTGATGAAAGGAAACAATAAATCAAGTGTATCTTGGAACATGATGGTTTCATATGGAGACAATCTCATCATCATGAAGGTACAACTTTTTCAATTTTTATTGACATGGAAGAATCAAGAGGATAGAGCATGGATAGATCAAGTATAACATACTTTGAGAAGGATTTATCATATTTATAACATATATTTTTATTTTTGTAGGATAGGATTAGGGCAATATACATGCATTAAATAGCAAAACCCTTCAATTTAAGCACTATTTTAAGAAGAAGATAGTTTTTGGAGAGAGAGTCTAGTCACTCCTGGAGAGGAGTGTGCGTTTAGAGATGAAGTATGGAGATAGGGCATGACAAGAAACTCTTAATCACACTATATTGCAAGGGCATGACTATAGACGTGGCGGGGGTACACGGCGCGACAGTGTCACAAAACTTAGATTCCAATGTTCAATTTTAAAACTCTAAATTTTCAATATAAGATGTTATAAAAAGAGGGAAAAACATATAGAACTCATGAATACATGATGATAAACTACAAGGATAAGTGGTTAAGTTTAGCCCAAGAGATCACCTATCTTTTTGATGTTTTAAGATAAAACAGATGAAGAACGTCGAAGAGCATTTGAAGAACTCGCCAAGATCTTTGACCTCCACCTCCAATCTACCTTTAGCCATGCCCAAAAACCTCTAGAAAGAGGTAGGGTCAGCCAAGAGAGGGTTTTAAGGGTGTATTTAAAGGGTTAGTGTTGCAAAGAGTCCATATTTGGCTCTTTCTTAAGAGTGAGATTTTAAATCCGATTTGGATGCAAACTGTAGCCAATTTTCTCCTTTTGATTCCTATTTTGATTAGGTTTGTGATAGAAATTCAGATTTCCTTATTGGGATAGAGTTTAAACTCCTTTAATGACCTATTTAACTTCAGTTTTGACTCATTTAACCCATTATATTAATGGATTTTTGAATATTACAAAATTTAAAAGTTAATTTCCCATTTTAAGCCCTTATTTGGTCCATATTACACTTTAAATCTTCTATTATGCTTTTGTTTGATTGTTTTTAAATTTATTCCATTAAAAATTATTTATCTTTAATTTAAAATTTTGGGTTGCTATGCCCTCCTCCAAATTCACATAATGCATTCATAGAATATAGGGAGGGATTCACGAACTAATCTAAGATTAGTTCTAGATAGTTCTTTTTAATAGTGTCCTCTAATTCCCACATAGCTTCTTCTAGACGTCTACTCCATTAAACTTTTACCATCAATATAGCTCAATTTATTTACTAATGTAGCTCCTAATCTAATATCCTGATCAACTTCTCCTCTTATGACAAGTCCTTTTATAACACTAGGTCCTCATATTAGATCACATGGTTAGCATCATAGACGTATCTTCTTAGCATGTATACATGGAAGATGTTGTTTACTTCCACCAATTATGGGGGTAATGGCTGTTGGCCCTTTTGGTACGGCAGCAAGCTAACCTAGAGGGGGGGGGGGGGGTGAATAGGTTTTTCCGAAATCTGAAATAGAAACTTAAACACAGAAATTAACACATGAAGGTTTGGTTAGATTAGTGTGATAAAGAGTAGTAGTGCGGAAGCAAATAAACAATCACACAATGGACACAAGGAATTTATCCTGGTTCGGCCCTTCCCACATGGAAGTCCTACGTCCAGTCCCCAAGCAACCTCTTGGGATTTCACTAACCAAGGGTACAGTCCCCCTTAAGGACACTACAACACCCAGCACCCCAGCTGGTCTTCTTCTCTTTCTCGGGCAAGAAGGCAGCCCACTTCTCTTACAGGTAAAAAAGCCAACCTCCTGGTACAAACCCCAGTGCGGTTCTGCTAGACACTAACCCCTAGCTAGGTTAACAACTGGTACAAACCCCAGTTTGGTTCAGCTAGACACAAACCCCTAGCTGGGTTATCTACTGTATACAGTCCTACAGCTGGACAAGGATCTTTCTTAGAAAGATCAGACTGAGAAGCTTTACAAGATAAACACTTGTGTAAAGCTCACAGTCCCAGACTCTCCCCAGATATACAATGAGCTCGGAGAGAAACAGAAGAGAGAAAAGAAATCAATAGTGCTTGAATGCTTGAACACTTGAGATGCTTCAAAGCTTGAGTGCTTCTTCTGGGCTCAGGCTCTTTCTCTCTTTCTTTGAGTGTATGTGTCGTTGAGGTTCTTCTCACAGTTGTACACTCCTTCAAAGATATTCAGGAAAAGGGCCTTGCTTTTCTTCAGCTAAGCTTCTTCTTTTATATGAGCAATTTGAATGGATCCGTTGAAGAGATCCGTTGGATTTCTAGCCGTTGCTCATCTCCTCTTCATTTGTCTTAATCAGACTCTGACGGTCTTCGAGGTCTGTACACATAGAAGAAAGTGTTAGCATAAAAAAAGTGTTTTATGATAAACGATGTATAGTACTGTGCTTCTGCTAATCATACTAAAATTAGTAGGTCATATCTTTTTCTGACAAGATTATGCATACAGCTTTTTG
The DNA here is from genome assembly GCA_014218235.1 of Colocasia esculenta. Classification (NCBI taxonomy): domain Eukaryota; kingdom Viridiplantae; phylum Streptophyta; class Magnoliopsida; order Alismatales; family Araceae; genus Colocasia; species Colocasia esculenta. The sequence goes on along the minus strand of CM024766.1, from coordinate 90,541,975 downwards.
TCAGAAGATATTTGACTTTTCATTTAAGTGCCAAGCATATTTGAAATATAAAGGCAATCTGAGTTTGATCAGAATCCATGAAGAAATCGTTATGAGCATGACTTATGAAATCATTATGTGAAGAGTCGTTGCTCATTTATAAAGAAATCGATGTGATTATTTATGAAATCGTTATGCAAGCAAATCGTTATGATCTTCTGAAGAAATCGTTGTGATCAGTAAAGAAATCGATGTGATCACTTATGAAATCGTTATGGCATCGATTTCTTAGCAAGTCGTTGCGCTTACAAAAGAAATCGTTGCGAACACTTATGAAATCGTTATGGCATCGATTTCTTAGCAAATCGTTGCGCTTACAGAAGAAATCATTGCGAACACTTATGAAATCGTTATGGCATCGATTTCTTAGCAAGTCGTTGCGCTTACAGAAGAAATCGTTGCGAACATTTTTATGAAATCGTTATGGCATCGATTTCTTAGCAAGTCGTTGCGCTTACAGAAGAAATCGTTGCGAACACTTTTATGAAATCGTTATGGCATCGATTTCTTAGCAAATCGTTGTAGCGCTTGTTACTTTGGCACTTTAAACAGAAATCGATGTATATGAGTTAGACATCGACTTTATCATTTTAGTGCGTCATATTGCATCAATGTGAGACTCAGCATTTTGCTATGAGATTGATGCGACACAGATGAAACAAAATATTCAATTTAAGTTACATCATAAATTTTATTATCACCAAAATACAAGAACAAATAGAGAGTGGTTCAACAATGGCGCCAATCTATATGCCGCCTTCCCGACCCTTTCAAGAATCTCAAAAGGGGTGATAAATCTTGGACTTAACTTACCTTTAACTCTGAACCTTTGAATTCCTCAGGTAGGAGATACATTCAAGAAGATGTGATCTTCCACCTGGAATTCTAAGTCTCTTTTACTTTTATCAATATAGATCTTCTATCAGAATTAAGCAATCTTCAATGTGTCTCGAATGACTTGGATATACTTGGTTGTATTTTGGACTAGATTAGGACCTAGCCATTTCTCTCCCCTATCTCATGCCAGTATATGGGGTGATTTGTAGCTTCTGCCATGTAATGCCTCAAATGAAGCCATTTGAATACTGCATTGATAGCTATTATTGTAAGTAAACTCGATTAGGGGTAAGTGCTTATTCCAATATCCTTCCAAGTCAATCAAACAGGCTATGAGTGTATCTTCTACAATTTGATTTGTCCTCTCAATTTGACTATTCGTCTGAGGGTGGAAAGCGATGCTGAAGTTTAACTTGGTTCCTAGTGCAGATTGCAACCCTTTTCAAAAGTGAGAGGTAAATTTGAGGTCTCTGTCAGAGATTATAAATGAAGGAGTCAAAGTACAAGTCGAAGTTATGCAATCAAATACTGAAGAAGTTTCATACCAATTGGTGTTATATCTTCATATTAGTGAACTATACATAAGTTATGTTCCAATTAATGACCAAATGTTCACTTATCATACCGATTGGTGTTATATCTTCTTATTAGTGAACTATACATAAGTTATGTTTTGATTAATGACCAAATGTTCACTTATCGTACCGATTGGTGTTATATCTTCCGATTAGTGAACTATACATAAGTTATGTTCTAATTACTGACCAAATGTTCACTTATCATATCGATTGGTGCAAATATTCTTTCGATTGGTGAACAAAGATTAAGTTATCTTCCGATTACTTTAAAAGTGTTCTGATTGTTGTTATATTCCCATTGTTGAACTCTGTAAATTTTGATGATCACAAAATACTTAGTGTCATTCATGTTGATAACATCACAAAGCTCAAGACTATCGTTCATGTTAATTACTCAAGTATTTGATTTACTTATATTTAATTTGAGGGTCTAATTTGTGTATTAAGTGTGTAGAAAAATAGGCCAAAGTCACATTGATAAAACAATATCATAAAGGCCAAGACTTGGATAGAATAGAGGACAAGTTAGACTGAAACAAAGTCTACATCCAGAAGAAAAGCATAAATCGGTCGACCGAACTCTGAGAATCGGATGACCGACTTGAAGAAAGCCCCAATCGAATGATGTAGAAAGGACCAATCAATTGGTGAACAAATTGGAAATTAGACAACCGAATTCCAAGAATTGGTTGATCACATATGTAAACATTATACTCATAAGTCATATGCCTCTTACATGCTTAATATAGTTAACATGGTAAAGAAGAATCGCTAACTAACCATAAATTGAACCATTACCACTAATTCATGCTTTACTAACATTAACATGCTTTAAACATCTTACACCAACATAAAATAACCAAAACCAAGCCCATATATGTGACGGAACACCTCGTTCAAGCCCGTTAAAAAATAACGAACTTGATCTGAGTCCGCCTCCCGTGATCGGGCCATAGCCTCACAAGGGATACTACATACGAGTTCGTGAAAACAGAAAGGAACACACTTGATCTCATATATGATTCACGATTTCATATATAATGTACAAGATTTACATAGCCAAATTTTAACAAAAGTGCAAGAAAGTACAGGAGCCTGGGGCATACCCCGAGGTAAACTAGTACAACTGAGGAAAGAAACTACACTGCTGGAGGTGCTGGCCCAACACTGCTGCTGCGCGGCCCTGAACTGGAAGACGGTAATGAAACCTCCTCCTCGCCTTCGCCTGTGGGGAGTAGGGCTCAGTAGGGAACTCCCCCAACTCGAGCAAACCATACACAAGTACGGAAGCAATAAACTACTCTAGCAATTTATAGAACAACCACGTAGGTCATTAAAGTAATAATTATACTTACCATTTGCCGACTATATTAAACAAAGTAAATAAATAAACGGAAAAATTCACTCATGTGTACGAGCTAAAGTAGGGATCGCCACACTCGAGCCACGTAGACTGGTTCGCGACACCAGTAACAGACTCGAACAAACAAACATAGGTCTACCTCTTAGTCTCGCAGCCATGGACGAAAGGTCCAGCTGCCACTCCACGTGAAAAAGTCAAACAACTGTGGAGACCAACTAAACACCACTCCTGCGGGTACACAACCACAGGCCCATGCCTGGCACCTCTAGGGTCTCTGGCCGGAGCACCCTAGAGTGAGGCACTGGAAAGGACTAGCTGGGGACCAGTGTCGACTACCAGTGTCTGTACCCCCAACTAAGAGCGCGCTACAAGTGACTAAAAATAAATTCAAGAGTCACTGTCCCACTGTCGTCTTTCCCTCAGCCGGACGAACAACTCAAACAAAGGAGTGAGGGTGTCCAGGACAAACGACACAGACCTCGACGGTACAACACAAGTACCAGGACAAGCCCCAAACTAACAGCCTGGCTCACAGAGAACCTGGGGCACCCAACTAGAGAGGTAACCACGGTAGGCGTCATACTACCTGCCACACACACAAAATAACGTACGCACTGCACAAACCACGTGAAATCCGACGATATTCATGAGTACCGACTGTCCACACCACGTGAACACAATGCAACTCGTGTGCATACCATGCTAACATGTAAATCACCAGCTAGCTACGTAACCAACATGCTAGCCTCGTAAACATGCGCTCCCAGAACGCCACGGGTGCCAATGCACCACACGGTATTACCAAATACATCAAATAATAACAATCGGATAATTACGTCACATAAGTCATGCACATTCAGACCACTCGACTGTGGTCGCGACATGGGCTTGTGTCGCCTTCAGAATGCGACGGCACGATATGGCGCATTCACCACATGAACGCGACACACCAACATGTCGCGTTCCCTACCTGAACGCGACTGGTCGACCTGTCGCATTCAGATCGCGACAGGGGGTTCCATCGCCTTCACAGGCAGGAACCCTAATCCGGGATCCTCTCCACGGATTACCATTCTATGCTATGCAAACCACCCTTAATTCATGTTTTTCATGCTTTTGTGAGTCCCTAGTCATGGTATCTATTGTTGGGAATGCAAATAACAAGTCAAATGATCATCACCCGCGATCTACAGCCCAAAAATGGGAGGAATTACCCTACCTTCGCGAAGAACACACAACTCGACAATTTCTCGGCGTTTCCCCCACTCCACACGAAGTCCCCACAGCGAGAACACACCAAACTCCAAGCCTCCACGCCAAAACGCCCCTGAAAACTCGCGCAGCACCTCCCCCTGGCCAAACAAAGCATGCTCAACTCTATCTGGCCAGCAAGAGTTTAAGCACCGCTTGCGGTTCAGAACGCGACGAACCATTCTGTTGCGACCTCATCGCGACGGTCCTGGGCGTCGCCTTCCTAAGGCTGACGTCTGCAAGTCGCCTGGCGTGCGACACGCGGCGCACATGCAGACGATCTCCGATCCCTGGCGGTTTCTAGAACGCGACGGGTAGGGCGGTCGCGTTAAGAATGTGACGACCCCCTCTGTCGCTTTTACAGACAGAGAATTCCAGAGTGCAATGTGTAAGGTCTCGGTTCTTAGTGGATCCTTATTGGGTCTTGTAGAGGTTCTGTTGTGGTTGACGACAGGGGATATTGTCGTTGACTTATGGTTGGCGGCAGGGGGCTAGCCGTTGACTAGGAGTTAGCGTCCAGAGATGTGGACGTTTGTTGTTGAACTCGACGACAAGCGGTCCGGACGTCAACCCATTGGCGGTTCAGTAGGTGGCGAGGGATGTGGACGTCTATTGGTCGCGCCTGTAGAAATAGGGCAACCCGAGAGCAGAAGCCTTTTCTCTTCCTTTCCTCTCTTTTCCTCCACTTCTGCCTTTGTCTGTTTCCACCACTTCTGATTGTTGATGGGAGTTCATGGGAAGGCCCTGGTACGTGTGGCGGTGATAGATCAAGCGAGAAACGCGAAGATTTGGCATAATTCGTGCAGAGACTTCGAGGGGTTCCGGCGCGATTGGTGATTGTTTAGGAGTTTTTGGGGCGTTCTGAGGTAGGGACTTAACCCCTTTAACCTTCCTTAACAGATTAGCATGCTTATTTGTGTAGATTAGTATGTTAATCATATTTTAGGGTTGGGTTATGCCATGCCGGGATTTTGGGTGTTTTGGGCGATCCAAGTGTTGGATCGTTTATTTCCGAAGTTCTGGTAGTGTTAGAAGATGTGAGGAAGTATTTCCCTCCATCAGCAGGTGTTCTGATTGGGTGGTTTTACCCAATTGGAGTGACCCGGCACTGTTCTGGGTCTAGGGGACTGAAGAACTTAACGTCCACATCTGTTGACGCTGAGATCTTCAAAGTTGATATAAACGACAAGGTCGATTGCCGTTGATTAAGTGTTAACGGCATTGTGAGTGCCGTCTACATCAATATTGGCGACAATCGATGTTGCCGTTAATATCCTGTGCCCCAACAGGCTTTGGTCCTATTTTGTGTTTCAAGGTGTTGACGTGTGATGTCTGCCCTGCTAACACATTTTGCCAGGCTTAGAGTGTGACTCCGCCTGTGCATATGTGTAATTAACTGTGTCATGACGTGACATGAGATGTCCGTCTATTGTACGGTGTTTCAGACGTTGAGAGTGTTACCGTCTGTACTCGCGTTGAGTTACCGTGCTTCTGTTTCTGTTTGTCACCTTGACATAGAGCGACGCTCTGTCTAGATGACCGGCGTGTGGGGGTCCTCCGTCGGTGAGCCAGGACGTTGAGAGCATCTCTATCCTGTGCGTACTCCTTGTGGTGGTTTCGAGCCGGTCTCCGTGGAGCCCCTTCTCTACCGCTAGGGTCAGGCGTAGGGGGAAAACTGGTCGTGGACCAGACGCGAGAGAGAGCGTCTGTAGTGTGCACACATGGCTGGGGTTGAGAGACTCTGTGGTGACGGGACGCCGAGCCACAGACCCTAGCTGAGTCCTACTTATTGTGAGTGTGAGTGTGTGTTACTGAGCCGCGAGGTTTACAGTTTTGTGTTGTGATGCGACGTGTATTTACTTTCTGTTTTTACTTTCCGCACTTAGTACTGTTGCCGGTGGGGTTACTTTTCCCTACTGGGTCTCTTTTCTTGAGACTCACTCCCCTCCCTTTCAGGTGGGTCGTCGTCGACTCCCGTTCCAGGCGAGTCTAGCCACTCCGGTGTTGGTGCGCCCTAGCTGCAGTGAGTAGTACTTTTTGTTGTACTTTTGTACTCTGTACTTAGCTCAGACTCTGAGTTGTACATGTTATGTTCATATATAGTGAAATTTTACAGGTTTACATGGTGTATATCTTCTTATATATAGTCTCCTCGGACGTTCACTTTTTACCCTTCCGAGCTTGTCTCGTAGGTTAGCGGGTCAGAATTCGGGTTACTATTTGGTTACTGGTAATGCGGATTCTGGGTCTCTACAGTTTGGTATCAGAGCCTGGTCTGATGAGATATATATAAGGAAATACCTATCATGTAGACTCAGAGTACAAAGAGTACAGTAGTAGCTAACTAGCCCGGAGGTAGTTAATGTATTAATGTGTGTATTTTTGCTCTGTGTATAGTACTATGGCACCTAGGCGACGTCCTAGAGAGGGAGTGGCTAAGCAGGCGACTCGTCAGGAGGCTAGAGATGCCCCGCCACCTTAGCAGATGCAGCCTTTGCCACAGGACGCACACAGTGGCATTGTTCCGCCACCGCTGCCACCTCCTCCTCAGGTAGCTCAGGGATTAGACTTGACCCGGTTTCTTGAGGGGATGGCTCAGTTTGTAGCTCAGCACCGTGATGCGCCGGTACCCCAGGGTGGTACTGGGAAGGTGTTGAGGGAGTTCTTGCAGTTTCAGCCTCCCCAATTTTTGGGCTAGCTTGATCCAGACATCGCGCGGGCGTGGTTGGATGCAGTGGAGCGAACTTTCCGTTCCATGGTGTGTTCCCGAGGAGCGAGTGTTGTTAGCTAGTTACCAATTGCAGGCGCAGGCATTGACTTGGTGGTCCTCTGAGTGAGAGACTACTTTTCAGTCTCGCCCACTTAGACAGATTCTGTGGCAGGAGTTTGTTGTTTCTTTTGAGAGGGCCTTCTATCCTACTTACGTCCGGACGGAGAGGTTGTACCAGTTTCTGAACTTGCAGCAGAGGGACTCTACTGTAGTGCAGTACAGGGCCAGATTTGTAGAGGTAGGGCGTTATGCTCCGCAGATTATGGCAGATGAGAGTCTGAGGACTCAGCAGTTTGTGAGGGGCATGAGGCCAGAGCTCAGGCAGGCGCTGATAGTTGCGCATGTCACAGACTTGGACGCGGCCTATCAGACAGCGGCAGTGTTGGAGGCTGACACTTTGCGGACCCGTGCTCGGAGCGCAGAGGTTCAGACTCAGGTAGTTCCTATTCAGCCTCGGCAGCAGCAGAGTAGTGTGTAGGCGACTCCGAAGGCCACGACTTCCTACGCGTCCACTTCTGCTGGGACGACGGCGAAGTCAAGATCTCAGAGGAAGTTTCGGCGTGAGGAGGAGGCAGAGCAGAGCAGAGACATCAGTCTTTTGGGAGTGTTCAGCAGCTGGTAGGGCAACCTTCGCAGCAGGTACAACGTTCTTTTGCTGGTCAGTGTTACCGGTGTGACCAGATAGGTCACATGGCACGAGATTGTCCTTTGTTACCTCGTGTGCCGCAGCAGCAGACCCAGTCACAGCCCCGAGTGCAGCAGCAGCAGCAGCAGGCACCCGTGCAGCAGCGTCAGCAGACCGGAGGTTCTGGTGGGTTGAGAGGTAGAAGTCGTGTTACTCACTTGACCCGTGCAGACGCGGAGGTGATAGCCCACGAATGCGTCGTTAAACACGTGACTAACAATCTCAAAATTATCGGCTTACACTAAATATTTTGACAATAGTTAAGTGGTGAGAGCCGAGTCGAATCCACGGGGAACTAGATTTTAGAGTTGAAAACCTTGGATTTTTATTTAGGAAAATAATGTGGTGATATTTAAACTAAGTTGCATTAAGTAAAACTAAACTACTTAAACTAGGTAAATAAAGAGAGAGAAAGAGGGAATGAGAGAACACAAGACACTATTTAAAATAACAAAAACTGTTTAACACAAAATTTTTATTCTAATCAAAAGTCATTAACAAGTACACTGAAATAAAGAGAATAAGAGAGACGAGGGGAGAGAGAGAAAAGTGAGAGAAGAGAGAGAGCGCTAAGAGCGAGAGAGAGAGAAAGATGCGAGAAAGAGAGAAAGAGAGAGCGTGAGAGGAGAGAGAGAGGAAAGAGAGAGAGAGATGAGAGAAAAGAGAGAGAGAGGATAGAGGAGAGAGAAGAGAGAGAAACGAGAGGCGGGAGAGAGGAGAGAGAGAGCGCGCAGCAGCGGCGGCTCTACGTGCATGCATGCACGTAGAGGGCGAGGGGCGCTGGCGTGCGGGGCACTGGGCGCGGGGCGCGCGTGGCAGCAGGCGGGCGCGGGCGGCAGGGTGCGCGCGGCAGGCGCGGGCGCGGGAGGCTGGGCGCGGGGCGGTGCTGGCAGGGGCGCGCGCGTGGGCGTGCGGGCGGCTGGCAGGGGCGCGCAGGGGCACCCGGGCGCCTGTGCTGCTGCTTCTGTGACAGAGAAAAGAGAGGCCGGGAGGAAGAAGAAGAGAGGAAGAAGAAGAGAGGAAGGAGGGGATCGGAGGAGAGAGGGGAAGAGAGAAGGTGAGAGGGGGGGAATAAATGGCAAGAGAGAGAGAGAGAGAGAAAGAGAGTTTATAAAGTAGTAGAGGAAAGAGAAGAAGGAGGGGAAATTAAAGGCAAGATATTTTTGAAAAATAGAAGATGAGATTTTAAAAATGAGAAGAGTTTTTTTTTAAAAAAGATAGAGAGAGAGAATATTTAAAAATTAAGAGAGGGAATATTTTAAAATTAAGTCTCTCATTATTCTCTCTTGATCCAATTGAATTCATTGGCCCATTTGACACTTCATTTCTTGGCCCATTAATCCTGCAAAACAACACATAATAGATTTAATCAATTATCATTTTTGTAATAAAGTGACAATGAGTTTGTGTAAAATTAAGGACCATAAGATAATAAAATAACACGATTATCATCAATAACAACGCAATTATCACACCCCCCAACTTACTCATTGCTAGTCGCTTAGCAATGCACACAAGTGAATAATTGGGACAAACAAGAGTTCAAAACATCATACTTCATGACAAAGAAATAAGAATGATGCTTGATCATAATTATTTCAAGTTCCAGTTGAGAGTGTCAAAGGCAAATATGTCAGTTCATGTCATTAGACAGTTCCTCAAGATACACACAAAATTTCATGACTTTTTGTATAATGTTTGAGCATTAATAAGAGGATGCATGGGCTTTTTACTTATCACTCAAGGATGGTATCAACTCTACACTCCTTAAATTCGATCCTCGAATTACAGGTAGCTTTCACTCTGCTACTTCTTTTTTTTTTTCATGCTCTTTTTTTTTTTTTCTTTTTCATTTACATGGTGCTGCACTTCCTTCACCGTTTGACGCGAGCTTCAACTCTTACCTTAGGAGCCACAGACCTGGTTACTAAGATCAGGGGCATTTTCCATGTTCTTTTTTTTCTTTTTTTTTTTTCACTACTACACATATTTTCACATTTATTTGTAGGCATGTAGCTTTTTCCTCACGATTGGTCATCAATAGGAATGTAGAATATCAATCAATCAACCTGAATGTTCGGTAAAACTCTCATCATCCATTTGAATAGCTCAAAACAATACTTTACTGTGTTAATGAAATTCAAATATATTTTGAGGAAGATGCTAAAAACATAACTAGTTAACTTACCCCTTCAACTCACCACCTTCACAAGAACATACTATGAGTCAAGCTAGAAAATAAAAATTTCTTGCATGAAAAATGAAGCATGAAACACAATGTTAGGGACAAAAATTTGAAATACGAAATACAATTGTCTCTCCCCCCAACTTAAATGACATTGTCCTCAATTGCATAAAAGTAATGACAATAGAATAAAGCCAATGTAAGTTAAGAAAGGAGAGATGCAACCTGATGATCACATGCGGGTGGTTGCACACTAACTTCATCAAAGGTAATGGGGCTTCAAAAACCTAGAACACAATAGAAACGAAGAAATAAGTTAAATATCCTAAAAATATTGGGTTGCCTCCCAATAAGCGCTAAGTTTAACGTCTTCAGCCAGACACCATGAAGCTCCATAACCAACGAGTTGCATTAAGAATGAGCCACCATGTGATCTTATCCTCCTTTAAGTGCCAGCTCTTGTACCATTGGAGGAAAAGACTGGATCTATACATACGTGGGCCAACCTGTTGCCAAAGAGAGTCAGAAAATGATAGAGGAAGAATTATGTCTTCAATTATAAAATATTCCTCTACACACTTAAGGTCTTCAAATGTATTGAACACTTCAATTTGGACCTTAATTTTTTTCAAATTCTTTTCGTCAACCTCAATTTTAGGATTCATATTCATATTGTTGAGGTGAGAAAGGGTTTGTGTATCATGGATCCTTGGAGATTCCACCATATGCCTAGTGTCAAGGAGGCCATAATTGTTGGGAATGGGATGTGGAGGCTCTTTAACACAAAGATTTTCATCAATTCCAAGTGGATTTGACCAGTTGGCTAAGTGCATAATGTTCAAATTGACTTTAGCTTTGCCAATGTCAAGGATGGGTGTTAGATCCACATCATCCCCTAAATCATGAAAGTCCCCATTAGAGTTGCTGCCATGCAAAATTTTCAACTCTTCCCCTATCCAAGTAGAATGGTTTATGACTTGACTCCGTTCCATCTCCAAACTCATATTTTCTTCATCCCCTCCTTGGGTTAAGGTCACATCAGACCTAGGAAGGGCAAGAAATAAAGTTTTATCATCATCTAGCTTGTCCACTTCCTCTTGTTCTCCCTCCAACTTGAGTTCAACTAACTCCCTAGAGTATTCTTCACAGGTGACATCATAGCTGAGCTCTTCTTGGCAGTCAAATTCAAGTTGGGTAAAATTCATGGATTGATTTGTAGTACTACCCATCTCCTCTTGATCTGAATTACACTCAGTTTGCCAAGTGGACATGTCCATAGTCAAATTAGGCTGTGAAGTTTCAAGTGAAAGTTGTGGGTCAAATTGCTGATCAAAATCATGATATTGATTTTCATAATTGTCAATTGATTGAGTTGGTAATTGAATATTTTGCCTCTTTCTGATTTCTATCAATTGATCAATTAGAAGGTCAATTTTGGTAAATGATTTTTCCAATTCTTGTTGTTGGTGGGCGAATGTTTGCTCAAAGACTTGTTGAGCATCATAGATCTTTTGTATAGATTGCCCAAATTGATCATCAAATAGGCCTGATGGTGGGGGAGAAGTATAATTGGAATGTGGATCTGCATGTTGTCCCCCATCATAGCCTTGATCATGAATATTATTTTGAAATTGGACCCAAGGATGAAAGTTGTTGTTAGGAGGACTTTGGGCTTGGGCCACAATCGGTTGATCGCTCTGTATCAAATGTGGCATTATCTCACCAAGTGGTTGGAAAGGTGTACCTTTTGGAGCATTTGATAAACATACATGCAGATCAGTACTAAAGAATCCTTCATTGAACCATGAGATGATTCAGCACCAAGAAAGGGTCCTTGAATTTTCCCTTGTGGATCTTGGTAAAGCAAACTCAATTCTGTAGGAGGGACATATGTTCATCTTTTGAGTAAGAAGTGGAGGTGGAGGGCCATTGAAAATATTGTGTTTCTGCTTGGGTGAAAGATGGCCCATTATGGAACAAATTAGTATGGTTGGCCTGATCTTGGGTAAAATGTGAGAGTTGGGCCACCCCAGGGGATGTACTTTCATAGTGGGCTGATAAGAATTGTGTATTTTAAAGTAGGCTGGGCCACGTTGAATGAGAGATGAGAATTGTTTGGGCCATGGCCTATATAATGCGTTGGGTTGGCCCACATATGATTGTGAATGAGAAAGATAAGACTTTTTTTTTCTCTTTTTGTTAATTTTTTAAAATTTTTAAATTTTTAAAATTTTCAATTTTTTTTTTGGCAGAGACAAAAAGTTGCAGACAATTAACCTAATTGACCTAGGGATCTGGGATCAAAAAGTAAGCTTTCTCACAAAGTGACTTAGACCCAACCTAAGTCCACTAACATGTATGTCTACTGGCCAGGTAAGAGGTGGGGTAGTGGGAGGCTCCCCCTACTTCCGTAGGGACCTAATTAGAGAACCACTTTCCCGCTTAGGCATTTGCCACTTAACCTCTAGCCTTAGACACCAGTTTCCAAAATATGATAGTGGGCCTAGGTGGACCAAAATATCAGTGTGAACCCTAGGTTCAATGTCTACTGCCTTTTATTAACAGCTGGGAATGCAAAAAGATGCAGGAGAATCGTGGTTTGTGGGCCAAGGAAGGGTGATCAAATCCCCACCTTATCTTGTTAAGGAAACTGCCCTTAAAATATTTTTAGAAATGATATGCACACCACAAAATCAAGCAAGGGGTTCTATGCAAGCATGGCAATGCATGATCATGCTTTTAGAAAGTTGAAATTCTCACCTTGCCTCCCGCAATCTTCGACAAGAAAGAAAACTTTTCAAAAAGGAAACTTACCTAAAGATGAAAGTCTAAATGATGCATGTCCTAAAGATGGAAAGTTTCTAATCTTGACATGACATCTTTTATGGATTCAAGTAATTGATTTTTTTTATTTTTTTAATGAATTATCTAAACATGGCAACTAAAAAAAAGAAACTCAATCAAGAGGGTTTTAAGGGTACTTACCTCCAACGCAATCCCTCGTTCTTTTGGAAAGTAAAACAAATAGAAAGAGTGAGAGAGAGAGAAGGAAACTCACCTCACTTACCATTTTTTCTGATTTTTTTGTGCAATTTTCGGATTTATTTTCCAAAACAGCCCCTTTTACTTACAGATCTGCCTTTCAGTGACAGATTTCTGGCAGATTCTCCATTTTTGTAATTTTCAGGATTTTTCACTTTTTATTTGATATCTACAAAAAGAAAAAGAATTGTTAGCATGAAATATACAAAAGACACCAAGATTATCAAAACTAAAAATCTAATTCCCCGGCAACGGCGCCAAAAATTGATAGCCCACGAATGCGTCGTTAAACACGTGACTAACAATCTCAAAATTATCGGCTTACACTAAATATTTTGACAATAGTTAAGTGGTGAGAGCCGAGTCGAATCCACGAGGAACTAGATTTTAGAGTTGAAAACCTTGGATTTTTATTTAGGAAAATAATGTGGTGATATTTAAACTAAGTTGCATTAAGTAAAACTAAACTACTTAAACTAGGTAAATAAAGAGAGAGAAAGAGGGAATGAGAGAACACAAGACACTATTTAAAATAACAAAAATTGTTTAACACAAAATTTTTATTCTAATCAAAAGTCATTAACAAGTACACTGAAATAAAGAGAATAAGAGAGACGAGGGGAGAGAGAGAAAAGTGAGAGAAGAGAGAGGAGAGAGAGCGCTAAGAGCGAGAGAGAGAGAGAGAGAGAAAGATGCGAGAAAGAGAGAAAGAGAGAGCGTGAGAGAGAGAGAGAGAGAGAGAGAGAGAAAGAGAGATGAGAGATGAGAGAGAAAGAGAGAGAGAGGATAGAGGAGAGAGAGAGAGAAACGAGAGGCAGAGGAGAGAGAGGAGAGAGAGCGCGCGTAGCGAGCGGCGGCTCTACGTGCATGCATGCACGTAGAGGGCGAGGGGCGGGGTGGGGGGGGCGCTGGGCGCGGGGCGCGCGTGGTGGCAGCAGGCGTGCGCGGGCGGCAGGGTGCGCGCGGTAGGCGCGGGGCGCGGGCGGCTGGGTGCGGGGCGGTGCTGGCAGGGGCGCGCGCGCGGGCGTGCGGGCGGCTGGCAGGGGCACGCAGGGGCACCCGGGCGCCTGTGCTGCTGCTTCTGTGACAGAGAAAAGAGAGGGGGAGGGAAGAAGAAGAAGAGAGGAAGAAGAAGAGAGGAAGGAGGGGATCGGAGGAGAGAGGGGAAGAGAGAAGGTGAGAGGGGGGGAATAATGGCAAGAGAGAGAGAGAAAGAGAGTTATAAAGTAGTAGAGGAAAGAGAAGAAGGAGGGGAAATTAAAGGCAAGATATTTTTGAAAAATAGAAGATGAGATTTTAAAAATGAGAAAGAGTTTTTTTTTTAAAAGAAAGAGAGAGAGAATATTTAAAAATTAAGAGAGGGAATATTTTAAAATTAAGTCTCTCATTATTCTCTCTTGATCCAATTGAATTCATTGGCCCATTTGACACTTCATTTCTTGGCCCATTAATCCTGCAAACACAACACAGAATAGATTTAATCAATTATCATTTTTGTAATAAAGTGACAATGAGTTTGTGTAAAATTAAGGACCATAAGATAATAAAATAACATGATTATCATCAATAACAACGCAATTATCAGGAGGCAGCTCAGCTAGTGGAAGGTACTGTTACAGTTTTTGGTTATATAGCTAGAGTTTTGTTTGATTCCGGTGCCTCTCACTCTTTTGTGTCTGAGGAGTTTTTAGACTCCCTTGGAGAGTTGAGGGGAGAGTCTGTTGAGCTAGCAGTAGAGTTGCCGATAGGGGACTTTGTCCTTACGTCCTACTGTCTCGAGAGAGGTACCTGTGCAGTTGCAGGATCAGTTGTTGTCAGCTCGCTGTTTGCTTTGCAGTTGCAAGACTATGATGTGATTTTGGGTATGGACTGGTTAGAGCGGTATGGTGCAGTCATGGATTGCCAAAAGAAGAGGGTGCACTTGCGGATACTGGGAGGGGAAGCGTTCTACTTCCAGGGTATCGTACCTCTTACTTCTCGCTTTTTAGTTTCTGCTTTGAGGGCAGGGAGGTTGCTTGCCTCTGGTTGTCAGGGTTTTCTAGTTTCTGCTATTACCCTTGACCAGGTTACCTCGGGAGTGGGGGACATTCCCGTAGTGTGTGAGTTTCCGGATGTTTTTCCGTAAGAGTTACCTGGTCTACCGCCAGAGAGAGAGATTGAGTTTACTGTTGAGTTGGTTCCTGGCACTGTACCATTTGCTCAGGTGCCGTACCGTATGGCACCAGCAGAGTTGAGGGAGATGAAGAGGCAACTTGAGGAGTTGTTGGAGAAGGGCTATATTCGTCCTAGCTTTTCTCCTTGGGGATCACCTATTTTGTTTGTCCGGAAGAAGGATGGTAGCCTGAGATTGTGTATTGATTATAGGAAGCTGAACCAAGTGACCATCAAGAATAGGTATCCATTGCCTAGAATTGACGATCTCTTTGATCAGCTTCAGTCTACTCATGTCTTTTCGAAGATCGACCTGAGGTCGGGCTACTATCAGTTGCGGATTAGAGATTCTGACATTGAGAGGACTGCTTTTTGGACCAGATATGGACATTTTGAGTTTTTGGTGATGACGTTTGGGCTCACCAATGCTCCAGCGGCCTTCATGGATCTGATACATCAGGTGTTCCACCAGTTCTTGGACCGGTTTGTCGTAGTGTTTGTTGACGACATTCTGGTGTACTCCGCTTCGGAGGAGGAGCACGCCGAGCACCTGAGGATCGTGTTACAGACCTTGCGAGAGCACCAGTTGTATGCCAAACTTAGTAAGTGTGAGTTTTGGCTACAACAGGTTCACTTTTTGGGGCACGTGATCTCAGGTGAGGGAGTTTCTATGGATCCAGCGAAGGTCGAGGCAGTTTTGCAGTGGGAGAGTCCCAGATCTGTGTCTAAAATTCGTAGCTTTTTGGGCTTGGCAGGTTACTACCACAGGTTTGTTCGGGACTTTTCTCAGGTTGCTGCACCCTTGACTCGGTTGACGAGAAAGGGAGTTCAGTTTGTGTGGTCGGAGCAGTGTGAGCAGAGCTTCATGGAGTTGAAGCGACTGCTTACGTCAGCGCCAGTCCTTGCATTACCTTCTGGTGAGGAGGGTTTTGAGGTTTGCACAGACGCTTCAGGTGTTGGTCTGGGTGCGGTTTTGATGCAGCAAGGCCTGGTGGTGGCTTATGCGTCTCGCCAGCTTAAGCCCCACGAGGAGAGTTACCCGACCCATGACCTAGAACTTGCAGCTGTGGTATTTGCTTTGAGGATTTGGCGTCTTTACCTGTACGGAGTGAGTTTTGTAGTCCGTACCGACCACCAGAGCTTGAGGTATGTGTTTTCTCAGAGGGATCTGAATATGAGGCAGCATCGATGGATGGAATATCTGAAAGACTATGATTTTAGCATTGAGTATAAGCCTGGAAAAGCGAATGTAGTTGCAGATGCTTTGAGTAGGAAAGCACAGATGAGTCAT
The DNA here is from genome assembly GCA_014218235.1 of Colocasia esculenta. NCBI lineage: Eukaryota > Viridiplantae > Streptophyta > Magnoliopsida > Alismatales > Araceae > Colocasia > Colocasia esculenta. The sequence goes on along the minus strand of CM024766.1, from coordinate 90,525,783 downwards.
ATGATGCTTAGGGAGTGGCAGTTGTGGCAGTCTGCAGTAGAAGGGTCTTTCAGAGTTTCGTCCAGTCATCAACTGTGTGTGTTGGGCAGTTTGTTGGCGGCTCCCGCCGTTGTGAGACAGGTTGTTGAGGCTCAGTAGGCAGATCCTGAGTTGCACAGTGTGTTGCTTCTCCCAGAGGTTGAGCTTCGCGAGGACGGAACTGTTAGGTTCCGAGATAGACTCTATGTTCCTGTTGAGGAGTCTGCCAGGAGAGTTGTGTTGCAGGAGGCACATGGTTCCAGATACTCGATTCATCCAGGGTCGACCAAGATGTATCACAGGTTGAAACGTCAGTTTTGGTGGCCTGGGATGAAGAGAGACATATCGGCTTTTGTTGCTAGGTGTTTGGTCTGTCAGCAGGTGAAGGCCGAACATCAGCGTCCAGGAGGACTTGTGCAGCCGTTAGAGATTCCGATGTGGAAGTGGGACCATGTGACGACTGACTTTGTTTGTGGTTTGCCGAGGACAGCTGGAGGTTTTGACAGCATCTGGGTTCTTGTGGACAGATTGACGAAGACTGCTAGATTCTTGCCTGTCCGGACTAGTTGGGGTGTGAGTAGGTTGGCCGCGTTGTACGTAGAGCGGATTGTTCCTTTGTATGGAGTGCCGATCTCTATTGTGTCTGATAGAGATCCTCGCTTCACTTCTGGGTTCTGGCGCAGTTTCCAGAGAGCTTTGGGGACAGAGTTGTCTTTTAGTTTCGCCTACCACCCTCAGTCAGATGGTCAGTCAGAGCGGACTATCCAGACTTTGGAGGACATGCTTAGAGCTTGTTGTAACACCCCGGCCCCCTTGGGCCCTTGGCCCCATCCTCTGGGTCGCGGCAGGGCGACTGTCGCGACGTGGTTCCGATCGCGTCGAGTTCTGGTTATGTTTGGGATTGCGACAGGGGGTATGTCGCCTTCTTGAAGACGACATACCCACTGTCGCCTTCTGGTTTGATGGATGGCGACATGGGGTATGTCACCTTCTTGAAGGCGACATGGCCTATGTCGCCTTCCCATCGTGTCGCCCCAAACGCCGTCTGACAGACGTGACGGGCGTCCTTTGTGTCAGTACAGCTCTGGTTGTGTCGGGTGAACGCGACAAGATGGCTATCGCCTTCACTTTTTCGAATTCCGAGATTTGACCATTGTCAGTGGAATTGCGACAGGGGGTATGTCGCCTTCTTGAAGATGACACACCCACTGTCGCCTTCCGGTTCCCGTGGCGACATGGGGTATGTCGCCTTCTCAGCACCGTGGGCTTAAAGCCCGGGAGCCCGAGCCCTTCCCCCTCTCTCGCACCTCTCCTTTCCCCCTCTCTTTCTCTCGCCCTCTCGGAGCTTCCGTCGGTTTTGGGGTGCCTCCCCTGTGTTGAGGCGGCTGTGCTGAGGAGGGTGACGCTCCGTTCGTGCAGGGGTCGTGTTCGTGCCGTGCGGTGCGAGGTGGAGACGGCCAAACCTACGAGAAGGCCCCAACGGGTGCGTTCTTCGCGTGGAGGTAGGGACACCCGACTCCTTCGCCCTAAGCATGATCCCCTCCCCGTCTAGACCGTGGTTCTCGTGTGATTGGGGTTTGGGGAGTGTGAGAACTCCATCCTCGTGTGAGTGAGGTTTTCCTCCGAGCGTAGAATCCATGTTCTTGGGGTGTTTGAGGGTGGTTTGTGTGTTTAATGATTTTCTAGCATGATAAGCATGCTCCCCTCCCCCGTGTGTAGTGTTTCTCCCGTTTCGGGGAGGTTCCCAGAAGAAGAATCTCCGGAACCCCCGACTGGCCTGAAGGCGACATACCCTGTGTCGCCTTCTGACTGGTAAAGCGACATCCCCTATGTCGCCTTCTTGAAGGCGACAGGGCCTATGTCGCCTTCTCAGTCCCGCCACCTGACTGGTAAAGCGACTGTTGTTGTACTTGTGTCCTACCTCGCTCTGACGAGACGCGAGGGCCAGGACCTAGGTCGAGGATAAGACGTCTTTGGACGCACCTGACCGTCTGACTAGTGGTGTTGTTCTCGTAGCTAGTGTTCCTTGTCCAGAAGGAGTTCCCTCTGTCTGTGTTTTACTAGCCGTGTGGTGGTCATGACGAGCAGTCGTACGGAGTTTCCGACCGAGAGTACTTTCCGTACCGTGTTAGCTTTAGCTTCGCTTCCGCACTTCCTTTTATAGGTAGAAAGATATCAACTGCCGTCTTTCCTTTATTAATAATTGTATATGTTCCTCTGCCTGTTTAGAGCCAGTAGGAGATTGATAGTCCCTACTGAGCTTCTGTTGTAAAGCTCATCCCTCTGTTTTCCAGGTGAGTCTTCCCAACAGCGGTAGGGCGCGCGTCGGGCGGAGGAGACGGGGCGGTAGTCTTGGTCCCCATAGCTAGCAGTGGTTCCCCCTCTCAGTGTACGTCACCCTCGGGGTATGCCCCTAAGGGACTTGTTCTTCCCCTGTCTTTACTTGTACTAGCGTGCGTGCGTTGGGACTGTACTTAGAGCGGTACGCAGCGGTCTCACTTTACTTTCCTGTTTCCGCTTGTACGCTTCTAGCTTAGCAGTTGACGTTTACTTCCGCTACATATCCTGTTAGACGTGTGTCATAGCCCTTCCGGGTCCCCCTGGTCCGTGGGCGGCGACTGCGAAAATCGGGTCCTCGGCGTGGGCCGAGGGTCGGGTTCTTGGGTCGTTACATTGTTGTCTGAGTGGCAGGGATCGTGGACAGCTCACTTTCCATTGGTCGAGTTCGCATATAATAATAACTATCACTCCAGTATCGGTATGGCACCATATGAGGCTTTGTACGGACGACCATGTCGCACTCCTCTAGACTGGTTCGAGGTTGGCGAGCGGATTGTCACGGGGCCAGAGTTAGTTCAACAGGCAGTTGAGGTAGTTCAGCTTGTGAGGCAGAGGCTTCATTCAGCTCAGAGTCGGCAGAAGAGTTATGCAGATCAGCGCAGACGATCGCTCGAGTTTCAGGTAGGGAACCAGGTGTTTGTCCGTGTGTCTCCTATGAAGGGAGTGGTGAGGTTCGGTAGGCGTGGAAAGTTGAATCCTCGCTTTATTGGACCTTTCACCATTACTGAGCGTGTCGGAGGTTTGGCGTACAGACTTGAGCTTCCGTCAGAGTTGGCAGCAGTCCACGATGTGTTCCACGTGTCGATGCTTCGGAGGTACCTTCTGACGAGTCTCACGTTCTCTCGAGTACAGAGTGGTCTGAGGTGACTCCAGTGTTGACTGTACCAGAGTTTCCGTTGCATATTGAGGATCGCCGAGTTCAGAGGTTGAGGAACAAGACTATCCCCTAGTTCGTGTTGCGTGGCAGCGGCATTCAGGTGGTGAGTCGACATGGGAGCGAGAGGACGAAATGCGCGAGCAGTTTCCATACCTCTTTGGTGAGTCTTCCTTCTTTATGTTGTTTGAATTTTGGGGGCAAAATTCCTTAAGGGGGGAGGGCTGTAAGGTCTCGGGTCTTAGTGGATCCTTATTGGATCTTGTAGAGGTTCTATTGTGGTTGACGATAGGGGATATTGTCGTTGACTTGTGGTTGGCGGCAGGGGGCTAGCCGTTGATTAGGAGTTAGCGTCCAGAGATGTGGACGTTTGTTGTTGAACTCGACGGCAAGCGGTCCGGACGTCAACCCATTGGCGGTTCAGTAGGCGGCGAGGGATGTGGACGTCTATTGGTCGCGCCTGTAGAAATAGGGCAACCCAAGAGCAGAAGCCTTTTCTCTTCCTTTTCTCTCTTTCCCTCCACTTCTGCCTTTGTCTGTTTCCACCACTTCTGATTGTTGATGGGAGTTCGTGGGAAGGCCCTGGTACGTGTGGCGGTGATAGATCAAGCAGGAAACGCGAATATTTGGCGTAATTCGCGCGGAGACTTCGAGGGGTTCCGGCGCGATTGGTGATTGTTTAGGAGTTTTTGGGGCGTTCTAAGGTAGGGACTTAACCCCTTTAACCTTCCTTAACAGATTAGCATGCTTATTTGTGTAGATTAGTATGTTAATCATATTTTAGGGTTGGGTTATGCCATGCCGGGATTTTGGGTGTTTTGGGCGATCCAAGTGTTGGATCGTTTATTTCCGAAGTTCTGGTAGTGTTAGAAGATGTGAGGAAGTATTTCCCTCCATCAGCAGGTGTTCTGATTGGGTGGTTTTACCCAATTGGAGTGACCCGGCACTGTTCTGGGTCTAGGGGACTGAAGAACTTAACGTCCACATCTGTTGACGCTGAGATCTTCAAAGTTGATATAAACGACAAGGTCGATTGCCGTTGATTAAGTGTTAACGGCATTGTGAGTGCCGTCTACATCAATATTGGCGACAATCGATGTTGCCGTTAATATCCTGTGCCCCAACAGGCTTTGGTCCTGTTTTGTGTTTCAAGGTGTTGACGTGTGATGTCAGCCCTGTTAACACATTTTGCCAGGCTTAGAGTGTGACTCCGCCTGTGCATATGTGTAATTAACTGTGTCATGACGTGACATGAGATGTCCGTCTATTGTACGGTGTTTCAGATGTTGAGAGTGTTACCATCTGTACTCGCGTTGAGTTACCGTGCTTCTGTTTCTGTTTGTCACCTGGACATAGAGCGACGCTCTGTCTAGATGACCGGCGTGTGGGGGTCCTCCGTCGGGGAGCCAGGACGTTGAAAGCGTCTCTGTCCTGTGCATACTCCTTGTGGTGGTTTCGAGTCGGTCTTCGTGGAGCCCCTCTCTACCGCTAGGGTCAGGCGTAGGGGGAAAACTGGTCGTGGACCAGACGCGAGAGAGAGCGTCTGTAGTATGCACACGTGGCTGGGGTTGAGAGACTCTGTGGTGACGGGACGCCGAGCCATAGACCCTAGCTGAGTCCTACTTACTGTGAGTGTGAGTGTGTGTTACTGAGCCGCGAGGTTTACAGTTTTGTGTTGTGATGCGATGTGTATTTACTTTTTATTTTTACTTTCCGCACTTAGTACTGTTGCCGGTGGGGTTACTTTTCCCTACTGGGTCTCTTTTCTTGAGACTCACTCCCCTCTCTTTCAGGTGGGTCGTCGTCGACTCCCGTTCCAGGCGAGTCTAGCCACTCCGGTGTTGGTGCGCCCTAGCTGCAGTGAGTAGTACTTTTTGTTGTACTTCTGTACTCTGTACTTAGCTCGAACTCTGAGTTGTACATGTTATGTTCATGTATAGTGAAATTTTACAGGTTTACATGGTGTGTATCTTCTTATATATAGTCTCCTCGGACGTTCACTTTTTACCCTTCCGAGCTTGTCTTGTGGGTTAGCGGGTCAGAATTCGGGTTACTGGTTGGTTACTGGTAATGCGGATTCTGGGTCGCTACACAACGGGCCCAAACTGTCGGCCCAATAAGCCCCAAAACACATGTACACACCAAACACATGCCACATTGGCCACACATTGGCCTCACAAGCGCTAAACACAAGATCCACAAGGATCCGAAAAATGCGCGACGTTACAATATAGGCCCCACACTGCCAAACCCAGTGCAAAGCACTTCGGAAGATGAACGCGTCGGAGCCCAGGGTGCGTCCGCCCAACATGTTGCATTCACAGTAAGAATGCATCGGGGATAGCGACGACGACATGAACGCGTTGCCCCGTCCTGCCGTGTTCTCAAACTGAACACCAAGCTCGATGTACTGCTCAACCAAAAACCACACAAAACCTTCATATTTCATTAACCCACGATTACACACATCAAATAACTCATTCAGGATACATACTAATTCATGCTTTAAAATGATCAAACAACACAAACAAGAGAGAAAGTCTCCTTACCAATACGAAGAATACAAAGAACGATACACCGCCGGTGTTTCCATGCTTTGAACATCCTCCTTGTGTGGAAACCGTGCCAAAACAAAAGCTCCCGAGCCAAAATCACCCAGAGCATCCGCAACAGCTCCTCCCTCAGCCGAATAGAGCTTCCTCCTCTGTTTGGCCGACAAACCACACTTAAACCAATCGAAATCAAGAACGCATCCTAGGAGACCGCCGTGTTCATAATGCGTCGTACCTGGAGGCCGCGTTCACAAACACCTTGCCATGCGTCAGCTCGACACGCACCACTCATCGCACAAGCCGACAAAGCTCCGAAAAAGGTGTCATGAGAATGCGTCATAGTAGTCCATCGCGTTAAGAACACATCGTCCACCCCTGTCGCATTCTCCAACAGAGAACCAGTAGGCTCTATGGGCTCAAATCTCCGGCCCACGACACCCACACAATGCACGAAAGCCACAACCAAGGCCCAATAGTCACACATTGGCCCAAAGCATTGTGAACGCGCTTAAAACGTCACAAAGAAATAATTTTAAAAAAGAATATTTTTAAAAGTTAATAGATAATGAGGGAGAATGCGAAAATAAGAGAGAAGAGAGTGCGTATGTGCACTAGAAATAGAGTGTGATCGCCAGGTACACGTGGGTATATAAAGAGAGAGCGAAGGATGGGTTACTTACCTTCACTCGAAGATCGCAGAAGTGAGAATTGAGTGGGTTGACTCTTACTTCTCCAACCAGCCGGCCGGTGAAGAAGACTTTAATGCTTGGTTACCTTGTAAGAAAGATAAGAAAATAAACAAGTGAAAGAGATGATTAGACCAAGTTGTGTAATATCAAATTCAAAAGAACTAGAGGAAGAACTTGCATGGGTTTGAACACACCTTGTGGTGGTGGTTTAAAAACCCCTAAGAGTGTAGGTATGAATTGAATGATGTGTGTGATGAAGATAGAAAAAAACTATAGTGATGGTGTGATGTGAATGCACTAAAAAGAAGAATTAAAAGAAGCAAAAGGAAGAGAGGAAGAAGAATCTAATGAAGCCCAGGCACAACAGAGGTTGAGGATGAGGAAGAAGACTCCTCGCTCCACGTTCCAATGCACTTGAAAGGCCGACAACACCAATCCTCCAATTGAAGAACTCTCCAAGCTTGCTTGAGGGGTTCTTCTCTTCAAAACTCGGAGTTTGGAGGCTTTGGAACGTAGTAGGACTTCGCCTCTATGACTTGGACTTTCTTAAAAAATATGGCCACGGGGGTCCTTTTATGGGGGTAAAAATATAAATCGCGACGGACACAGTGGTCGCCTTTAATGGTGAATCGCGACCGACAAAGCCGTTGCATTTAAAACCTTTCCATACTTCGACTGGATGTTTCCAATCTTCAATTATATAAATCACGACAAATTGGGTCATCGCACTTCTGAACACTTCCAATATTGATCAGATTCTTGTCAAATTTAATAAATAAAATTTTGAATTGCGACAACATGAGCTATCGTGCTTTGAAAAGAATCAATCTTTTAATATGATTCAATCTTATAAATAAAGGAATGTCAAAAACGCGACGACCTGAGTGGACGCATTTATATTTAGCAACCAACACTTTCTAAAAGCCATTTTGGAAATTGCAAAAAATCGGGAATAGAAACTCTTAATCGCGACAACTGTAGCAGATGCGATTCTCATGACAACAATGAGAACCAAAGTAGGAATAGGAACCTAATATGTGACGGCTTGACCCGTCGTGAATCAAATTCAATAATCATTGTTTAATCGATTCTAGTTCATAAAATGTGACCATTGTGTCTGTCGCGAATCAACTTGTTTAAAGAGGACCCTCGAAAGCCCTAGAAAAATTCTTAAAATTTTTATAAAAAAAAGAAAATCACTCAAATGGTTAATTGAGGAGAGTCACTTTGAGGCATTGCAGCATAACATAAAATTTACTCAGTATGCTGTCAAAATTGACGTGTCTACAAGCATTACACTAAAACTATTAAACTTGGATCCGAATGACCAGAATGCTACACTCTCGATGTCTAGAAACACCGTGCCAAAGGGGGGACACCACGCAATCGATGCCCGACAAAGGTAAGCACAAAGAGACCTCTATTTCACACTAAGTAGACGACAATATCGACTGCTGTCAACCATGGTTGGTGGCAACATCACATGTCGTCAACACTATCTTGACGACAGTAGACCTTGCCATCAAGATAAAATCGACGGTAGCAGATCCCACCGTCAAGTTCCTGCACAACCAGAACTGGGGATGGCCCTAGGCAATTCTAGGGACAATCCAAGCTCCACAATGCAAAACCTACCTCGGGGAATGCTTCCCCAAACTGAAAGGCACTGGTAGATAGTTAGAATTAAAACGTCAGTCTCCCTACCTCAGATGGTAGAAAAACACAAGAACACACCTATCTCGCGAATCACACCCTGTGAGTAACTACCCTTGCTTGACCTCATTTCCCTACAATCCAACCTTGCCATGCGACCAGAGCGACACCTACAAGCCTCTTTCGGCCGTTGAAGGTAGTAGGAGAAGCAAGGGTGGAAGAGGAGGTGGTGGAAGTGGAGAGAGAGTGAGAGTTGTCAGGTGCTCTATGAAAAAATATGCTCAGATAGGTTGATGTCAACACATACTGCCGTCAACCTGAACTACCCTAACTTGATGGCAACATAGACCATAGTCAAGTTCACACCAAGAAATCTCTAGAACCACGATCTTAACGACAACATCGATCACTGTTAACACAGGTTGACGACACACTCTGCAGCTATCAACCCATGGTAGATGGCATGCAATCTCGCTGTCAACCTAATATAAACGATAGTCCATACCACTGTCAATACATGTCGATGGCAACATACCATCTCGTCAATACACAACTGCTGCATGAGTCCCAATAAGGGTTCAGTAAGGGCTCAAGGCCTCACAACCACCCTTGCCCGACTCAGAATCAGGAAAACAGTGAGGCAAGGAGGATGCGATAGCTAACCTATCGTGGCGAGAACATGACTAGTATCCCGTCACCTATAGAATAGTAATGCGACACTCATCTTGTCGCGTTATTAGTTTGAAGATTGTACCTGAGATAGGGGCCATCCCAAGAGTTGCCCACACAACAAAAATGCCACAAGGAGGGGAAGACACACTGACAACTACTCAAACATGGAAACAAAGTAGGGACAAGCCCCATCTACTCTAAACAAGAAGGCAATCCCTACCTACAAACGAAGAAACGAACCTGTTGGGGACTTATCGTAGGCATGATCACTTCCTCCTCACTCCATGCAAGTTGCCAACGAAAATCTGCATCTCACTCAATCTCACTCAAAATGCACCGAAGAGGGGAAGGGAGGAGAGGAAAAAAGGGAAGAAGGAGAGGAGAAACATTGGCCAAGGCCTTAAGGCCCTTGAACATGAGAATGAAACATGGCAAGCGTCATGTTCCCAATAGAACACAATGATTACCTCATCACCTTCTCAAAAGTCTGATGAGACCCTCCTGACAGTCCTACAACCACAAGGACACATGTCACTCCAGATGTCATCTAAGGAGAATGCGACGTCTGGCATGTTGCCTGCTCATGTATGTAGTTTGACACATGACACACCGGCGACCAATAAACAAGAATGCGACACGAGGACTATCACCTTCACAACCAGAAGGTGACACAGATCTCGTCGTGTTCAGAACGTAACTCCTTGATCTGTCGTGATCGCAAAACTAGCACAAGAGGGGTCAAAACCCGCTAAAAACCCCGATCATTACAATATATATTGAAGATTTTATGGCACAAGTCTTATCATATTCATTTATTTCAGATCTATAAATAAATTTCACACAGTTCATAAATCAAACAAAATAGAATTCTTTTCATACATAAAGACACTATAGACAATCTTATAACTTTCAAACAAGATATTCGTCATATCATAAACAATCATAAAGTCATAATAAAATCAAACCATGCATGTAATAAGGTCATACGAATCATTCTACCTCACACTCGTTCAAAAATCATAAGCAGAAACTTCTTGATATGAACCCAGAGAACTCCCGTCTAAGAAGACTTCAAGCGAACGAGCAATACTCCTTCCTGTGATGAACTCCTCCTTGCTATCTAGAATCGCAATAGGTATCCTCCATAAATTTCCAAACAAAAACCATAGTCACCGAATAAATAAATATAAATATATATATAGAGAGAGAAATACTAAAATACGAGCTAAAAAGATATGGTTTAGCCGCATCTCGATTGCTCGCCTTTGCATCTCAATCCTATGGCACGCAAGAAAGAGACCTCAATGTAGGAAACCCAAGTAAAAAGGCGTGCTATTTTTATTCCTTTTTTATCCCCTAACGATTTTGCAAGATTGTACAACTTTTAATACCCTGGACCCCACTTACCTACTATACACGCCTCTCAATTTTCCTGCTTTAGTAAATTTTTTTCCCTTCCATCTTGGTTCTCCCCACACCCTTCTACCTACCCTATAATCAAAAACCCCTTTCTCACAACAGAGACCCTCTACCTCCTTACTTTGAAGGTCTTCTCAAGGTCCATGACATTTTCTTCTTCTTTCTTCTCAAAAATTAATGGGCACCCACACGATACATAAACCTTTATTCCAGAAAACATGTGGTCTTCATATCAAGAGAAAAAGTTCACATGTTAACATAGATCTCTTCCCTTTTGCTTTTGTTACGAAATACTGCATGTTTTTTGGATAGGGATCTATGTATTGTGCAGGTGCCCATTAGTTTTTGAGAAGAAAGAAGAAGAAAATGTCATAGACCTTGAGAAGACCTTCAAAGTATAGAAGTAGATGTTCTCTATTGTGAGAAAAAAGTTAACATGTTAACATAGATCAAGTAACAAAGATAAAGGGTGTGGGGAGAACTGAGATGAAAGGAAAAAAATAAATAAATATCAAATTCTAATTTTTTGGACTCTGTCTAAATCCCATCCAACTATGGTTCAGATTCCAAAAACTAATGAGATTCTCTATAATCTCTCCCCTTTATCTTTGTTACTTGATTGAGAGTTTGAGTATGAATTGTGATCCCTTCATTAAGGATGCTTGTGTTTTGACATATGTGCTATTTGTGTGGGTAGAAGGTGAGTCAACATCTTGATATCTAATGTATGTGTGTGTTGTTAGCGTTTTTTGTGGTTAGATCTTAGTTGTTCTTGAAGAGAAGATGTATGATAACACTTTGTAAGGCCGAACCTCTTTAAAAATTACATCGTCTTTTTCTGTGATTGGTTCTTTCTCTCCTACCTCCCTTCTTTGTAATTGCGATATTGAGATTTATTTAAAAGACTCCAAAATTTTACTAACACCTAATTCACCTCCCTCTCTATTGTGTTCCATAGCTCCTGACTTACAAAATTTAAATGGGTTAACTTAATTTGTTGATCAAACTGGCCTACAATCCAACACCCAAAATTTAGAGGGGCCAAAAATAAAAGATGGTGACACAAAAGGCGACGATGAACTAGGGGCAAAGAGAGTCCGACAACAGTAATGAATCACAGTATCAGTATTTTAAACTATTGATGGACCAAGTCTAATCGATCTAAGACCGCAGAAGAACACACTCACAGACGCTCTTATTTGCTACTAACCGAGTTCAGTCCAATCCAATGACTCTAAACTGCGGCATACCACCAAATTCTATATGCAGAAACTTGTCTAATCATTCCTGGTTAACAACTTTTCTCCGAGCTCAAGAATCAGATGCCCGCAGAGGAAGTGAAAGAAATCATCAGCAGATGAATTTGTCAGATATATCCATTATGCCCATTTGCAGGGGAATCAGTTCCCCTGGACCTCTCAACAGTTCTGTTCTTGTCCTGCTCTCTGTTTTCGAGTTTGAGGTATCTGCATCATTAAATCTGGAAAAAAAAACTTCCTTCAGAAGCCAACATTCACTCTTAATAATGCTGCAAACTAAGGCCAAACGTTGGGTCCATGGCATCTCACTTAAGGTGAGGTTCTCAAAGTGTCTTATTTCCATCTTCTCTCTTATGCCCACTGTAGGAACAATCCCCCGTCTCTCTATCTCTCTATCTCACACACGCACAGACACTTAACTCACTATCGTTATTGATGGAATCCCTTCTGGGCCTGTCCATTCCAATGTGCACCCAGCTATCTGTCTATGTGAAACCATTTGCACCATGTAAAGTGCGCTGGCTAGCTTATCTTACAACTTGAAGTTCTAACGAGACTAATGGAAAGAGCTAAAATGCCATGTAGCAATTAGAATGTTTGACAGTTAACGCGTTTAATCTTTCTTTGGTCTCCCCTCGAAGAGAAGAAAGAGGATGGGATATTCTACCCACCATTTTGTCTGCCTTCTATTCTGAACTCTCGTTGAAGTGGAGTTTGTTGGGGATGTGTACCTGATGCGGAAGTCATCTCACATGCAAGGAGGAAGACGACGCCGGAAGACGATGTGCACGGACGTCGGGAAGAGAGATGCGTAACCCGCTGCGCTCTCCGTCTGGTTTCCTCTCTCTATATGTATGTAGTCTGTATGACCTGATGGGAGTCTCACATATATTTATAGAGAGGAGGGACCAGTCCCAATGAACCTGAGTAGGATCCCACCCATAACAGGATCCTAATGGGTACTTAATGGGTTAAGTTCAATAACATATTCTCTTAACTGGACCTAATGGTGTGTCTTAAGTTGTGCGGCCCAATACAAGTGGACCACAATATTGGGTAAAATCCAACATTCTCCCACTTGGTCCAACTTGTCACAAGTACATCAAATCTTCCTTTGAAAACATACATATAATATAGACTGATATAGTTTTAAAAGGACTCTTGAAGATTTGATGTCTTGGGCTTGCACCTGAAGGGAAAAACACAGTACATACGTGCATGATTAAAACCAAAATCACACACCACTCAAATTAATGGAACCTGAATAGTTCAAATATAGTAAATCAAATGACAGGGGTCATGGTGGTAAATGCATTCAAATCACACACCACCTTCTATGTACCACAATGCCACCAACTCACTACAATTGAACATCAAACCTGAAATCATAGATAAACTCAAACTTAATGTTTATCTGCTGGTCACCACTTAAGCATGCATTCTGCCAATCCATAGCTAACATGTATACACAAATAAATGGAATAGGCAGAAAATAATAGAAGAATCATGACATTGATGTGATCACAAATAACAACATAATGTCAACTGAAAGTGTCATAACATATCGAGAGAGCTTACAAGACCTATCCGAATCACATGACTACAAAAGATGCTAGCAGGTAGTCCTTTAGTGAGAGGGTCAACAACCATAAGATCTGTCCCAATATGTTCTATACACACTTCATGATTCCTCACTCTGTCTCTAAGAGCAAAATACTTTATATCCAAGGCTCTACCACCCTTGGATGCTTTATTGTTCTTAGAGAAGAAAACTGCAGCAGAATTATCACAGTAAATCTTGATAGGTCATGAGATAAAATCTATAAATGGTAGACCTGTGAGCAAATTCTGCAACTAAATGGCCTGACCACTAGTCTCAAAATAAGCAATAAACTCAGCTGCCATAATGGAAGTCACTGTAACACTCTACTTTTCACTGCACCAGATAATGACTCTCCCTGCCAAGAGAAACATATAGTCTCGTGTCAAGGCAGCCACCAAAAATAGCATCAAAGTATGCAATGACTTCCATCTGATCTGACCTTCTATATGTGAGCATATAATCCATTTCCTTCCTTTCTAAGTCATTCTTGGGACACTGTAATTTATTGAATTTATCACCTTTAACAATGGGTACCTTATCGGGTGCGCAGGACTGCATGTTAAATCTTTCTAAGACCTTTGAGATGTAAGCCTTTTGGGAAAGACCTAAAGTGCCTGATGGTCTATCCCTGGTGATCTCAATGCCCAACACATATTGAGCTTCACCTAAATCTTTCATCTCAAAGTTTTCAGAAAGAAAAGCCTTTGTTCTATGTAATAAACCAAGATCACTAATGGCAAGCAAGATATCATCTACATACAAAAGCAAGATAATGAACTTACTCCCACTGACCTTTAGGTATAAACATTCATCAATAATATTTTTCTTAAACCCAGAGGACAGTATGATCTCACTAAACTTAATGAACCATTGATGGGAGGCTTGCTTAAGTCCATAGGTGGATTTCTTTAATTTGCATACTAACTGTTCTTTCCCTTCAACATGAAACCCGTGAGGCTGTTCCATATACACTTCTTTATCTAGGTCCCCGTTAAGAAATGTCTGTCTTTTTCACATCCATTTGGTGCAACTCCAAATCAAAATGAGCCACTAAGGCCATGACTATCCTGAATGAGAGCTTCTTAGAAACAGGAGAGAAAGTCTCATCATAGTAAATACCTTCCCTTTGAGTGAAACCCTTAGCCACCAATCTGGCCTTATATCGCTCAATTTTACCTTTAGAGTCCACTTTAGTTTTGAATACCCATTTGCATCCAACAAGTTTGGACCCTTTTGATAAGTTGACGAGTTCCCATACTTGATTTTTAGCCATTGAGTCAAGCTCTTCCTTCATGGCTTCAAACTAATAGGTGGATTTTTCACTCTCCATGGCTTGTGAAAACGTCACTAGATCATCAATATCACCCCTGTCTAAACCATCTTCCTGTAAGTACACCAGAAACTCATCAGATATGGCTGATTTCCTGACTCTCTGAGATCAACGTATTGTTGGCCCCTGATCCACCTGAGGAGGTGGTTGGTCAACATGTGCGATATCTACTGGTTGTGGGGTCACTTGAGGTGGTTGTGGGGTCACTTGAGGTGGACCAACTGCAACTTCTTGTTTCTCAACAATATCATTCTGAGGAATGAACATAGGAACAAAGTTGTCAGTTGCTACTGGTATTTCAGTCTGATCCTGTAACTCCTCAAAAGAAATCTCTCGAGAAGGTCCACTCCCACTGACTCCACCATTCTCAAGAAATCTTGCCTTATCTGTCTCTATAATGATGGGGACATGTGATGGACAATAAAACCTATACCCCTTTGATCTCTCTGGATAACCAATGAAGAATCCACTGGTTGTTCTGAGATCAAAAGCCTTTTCTTGTGGATTGTATGGTCTGGCCTCAGCTGGACACCCCCATGTGCGCATGTAGCTTACTGAAGGTTTCCTACCACACCATAGTTCAAAAGGAGTCTTAGGTGCAGCCTTCGTAGGAACCTTGTTCACTATGTGTGCAACTATCTTAATGGCCTCCCCCCACGATGACAAGGGTAAGGTAGAATGACTTAAAATTATCCTGACCATTTCTTTAAGCGTTCGATTCCTTCTTTCTGCAACTCCATTCTGATATGGACTGCCAGGGATAGTATATTGTGGTATAATACCCTCCTCCTTACGGAATCTTACTAATGGTTTGGGCCTTTGTCCCATCTCAGTGTACCTACCATAATACTCACCACCTCTATCAGACCTGACTATTTTGATTACTTTTCCTGATTGTTTCTCCACTTCCTTCTTGAACTCCTTAAAGGTATTGAAGATATCTGCCTTTTCAAGAAGTAATAGAGATACATGAATCTAGAATAGTCATCTATAAAGGTGGAAAAGTACCTTTCGCCAGACAAATAGGGTGAAAAGGGACCACAAATATCAGTATGGATTATTTTAAGCACTTGAGAACTCCTAGTGACATCCTTATTAGGTGTGTGTGTTTGCTTTCCTTTTATGCAATCAACACATGTCTCAAAGTCAGTGAAATCTAGAGTAGGAAGTACTCCTTCTCCCACTAACCTCTTAAGTCTCTTAATGGAGATATGACCCAATCTCCTATGCCACAACATTGATGAGTTTTCATTAACTCTACCACACTTGTTGCCAACAACTGAAGTATGCAGGGTATGATCAGATTGTTCATTTACATTGCTAAGACACAATTTATATAAACCATCAGATAGAGAACCAGTACCAATGACAATAGAATCCTTTATTAATTCAAATGAAGAGTTTTCAAGACATATACAAAACCTTCTGAATCAAGTTTTGATACTGAAACCAAATTTCTACTAAATGATGGTACATAAAAAGTATCTTTCAAATCTAGAACAAATCCTGATCCCAAAATAATCTTATAAATCCCTATGGCCTTGACTTGTGAGCACGTCTTATTTCCTGAGAAGATGCTTCGCTCACCCTCATTCGGAGGCCTTTGGGAAAGAAATCCCTGCATAGAAGTGGCAACATGCACAGTAGAACATGAGTCAATCCATCATGTATCTTTAGGAACATTCACTAAATTAGACTCATAACAAACATAAGATGAGAAATTACATTTCTTTTCAAACCATGCCTTCCTTTTCAGACAGTCTTTCTTAACATGTCCAGGTTATTTGTAGAAGAAGCACTTGTCGATTTTGCCTTTTGACTTGTTCTTCTTCTTGCCCTTTTTCTGGACACCCTTCTTCTTTCCTAATCCAGTAGCTTTATGAGAAGTAAACATGACTATATTGTTCCTCTCTCCTCTTAACATCTCCTCTTGAATACACATGGTCATCAATTCATTGACAGACCACTTTACCTGATGTGTGTTATAGGAGATCTTGAATGCCTCATATTCATTTGGCAGAGAGTTTAAGATGAAATGGACTAGGAAAATGTCTGAAATGGTAACCTCCATGGTATTGAGTTGTGTTGCAATATCTCTCATCATCATGATATGTTCCCTAATGCTACTGCCGCCAGTGTATTTCATTGAGGAAAGCTTAGCTATCAGAGTGCTGGCTTTAGCTTTATCTCAACTTATAAATTGTTCCTCAATAGCCTTAAGAAATTCACTGGCTATGGTCTTCTTTGGGATAGACCCCTTAATGTCTTGCCCCACATGTCCCTGAAGAAATAGAAGGCATAAGCGGTTGGACCTTTCCCATTTTTCAAAATGAGTCTTCTGTTCCGGAGTGTTCAGCTGTAATAGCAGTAGGCTTAACCTCACACAATGCTAAATCTAAGTCCATGCACCCTAATGCAAACATGACCCTTTGTTTCCATTCAGTAAAATTTATCCCATTGAGATACGGTACTTGACCAGTGAAAGGGGCAAACAATGGAGAAGAACCTAAAAATAACCAAATACTCACATATAAATGATGACTGAATAACAAGTTTTGAGACAGTGAACTGAAGTAAAGTAATTCTAACAACTTAATGAATTACTTTAACCAGTTGTCCTGATGCATCATTATAATTCCTCCTTTGGGCAGTAATTACAACATGCTAGTGGACAACCTCCCCAAGAAAATTACTTAAGTGATAGAGCTAAAATTTATATACACTTTGATGTAAAGAGAGAGTACCTTTGGATACATACTCTCAATAGTCGCCATGCACACAAATTCTATTCTACCCTATTCATGGCATGAAAATAAAACACTCATTTGGGAGTTAAATTTCACCTTCAAGCCAAGAACACAAAGTTTGATGTTATTTTAATTTCTTAATGAGAATAATTCATTATCCTTTCATGCATAGGGCCACTTTGGTGATCTACTTATACATTCGGGATGCAGAAATATCCTCCCCACCAATTAAAATGACAACAAACAACCATAATGCTTATCATTGATACTATCAAAAACTTAATTGAGTGCATACTAACACCGGAGAACTTCATGGTACAACCTGCTCGTCGGCCATGAGGGAATCCATGGCCAGAGGAGACTTACAAAGGCCTTGGACAATGAGTCACTAGTCCGACAGAAGGAATATCCGACGGAGAGTTCATCCAAGCCAAGAAAGGGGTACCTATTTGTGCAAGTGTGAAGAAAGTGTAAGGTGAGAGCTTAAATTTTATCATTCTTTATGATTAGTGCCACTTTGGTGATCTACCTAACCATTTAGAAATAAAAAATTCTCACCCAACCTCATAATAGTATCAATGTAACCCTTAATATGAGCAAAAGGACATATATACAATAATTATTGCAATCTGAAAATAGAGATATTAATACATAAATAAAACTGTAATGAGGTCAAAACTTAAAATAATTATCTCTAATAATTATTGCAACAATTATCAGTCTATAAACAAGCTTTATTCATGCTAAAACTAAATTAAAAAGGGTTAAAACACAAGTTTAAGCATGTTGTTACATAAATACTCCTTTCTGTTTGCAAAAATAATCACAAAATTGCAAACATATCCCCCGAATTGCTTATGTATCCACTATTTTGCAGAAATTTCCTGATTGCATAACAGTTCAAATTAAAAGGATATAAAAATAATATTGGATATTAAATGGATATAATGTAAACATGGATATCAAATTCTTAATGGTATCTGGATGTGGATCCTAAATGGTCTATAGTGAACCTAATATCCAAACCCGATAACTGTTAACCAATATCCAAAACTTAAACCCCATTCTAAAACCGGATCCAATAAGAAATGGATCCACCAACTTAAGGAATAGGGTATAAATGCAAATATTAGAAAACTTGGGGTAAAGGAGTGAAAAACTCCATCGGTGCTATGGCAGCAAGGGGCTGACGGCCCCCTTGCCTCCCTTGCTGGCCGGAGATGGCGTTGGTGACGCCGTCCGGCGAGGGAAGGGCCGCCGCCGCCGCCTGAAAAAAAAACCCTATTTTTTTTAAAGCTTCGGTGGGCACAAGCCCAACCAGCAGCGGCAGGGAGGGGGAGCAGCGACCCCTCTGCCTCCATCGCCAGCCAGAATGGCGCCGGCGGCGCTGTCCGGTGAGGGTGGGCCCGTCGACCCCCTGGACTCCCTCCTGCAGGACCCCCTGCGCAGTGTCCACGAGGCAGGGGCAGGGGCAGCTGAACCCCACACGGTGGCGATCCCCTCCGTGGCACCTTCGCCAGCCAGGGATGGTCCTGGTGGCGCCGTCCGGTGAGGAAAGGGCGGCTACCGCCCTGATGCACCCTACGCATGCACCGTGGTTACTGTTCGCCATGAGCAAAGGCCGCCCCTAGCTGCAGTCGTCGGATCCAATCTGTGGTGGCGATGCCGCGCAAAGTCCCAGCTATGCATGGCAAGCCGTCCTGATCATCTGACGAGACCGAACTGAGCGCAGCAGTGTTCGAAGAAAATGAATGAAGCCTGAAGATCAGAAACACGGGCTCTGATACCACATGTTGGGGATATGTACCTAATGCGGAAGCCATCCCACGTGTGAGGAGGAAGACGACGTCGGAAGACGATGTGCACGGACGCTGGAAGAGAGACGCATAACCCGCTGCGCTCTCCATCTGGTTTCCTCTCTCTATATGTCTGTAGTCTGTGTGACCTGATAGGGAGTCTCACATATATTTATAGAGAGGAGAGACCAGTCCCAATGGATCTGAGTAGGATCTTTCCCATAACAGGATCCTAATGGGTACGTAATGGGTTAAGCCCAATAATATGTTCCTTTAACTAAACCTAATAGTGTGTCTTAAGTTGTGCGGTCCAATACAAGTGGACGACAATATCGGGTAAAATCCAACAGAGTTTGCCATATCTATCGTTCCACAATGCCAAAATAAAAGATAAAATCCGGGCCCTTTATTTCCAAGTATTTTTCTAGGCTTATGCCATTACCAAACCTACACTTAATAGTTTAACAAAAAACAAGGCCGGGACGCAGTTGCAGATAAACTTCATGAGTCATGCAAGATCCTCCTGACAGATGAGTCGATGAATAAAAAGGAAACGTTCAAGTTGTTTAGGAAGTAAGTGGCTTAGGGGTGGTCGTGATTTGTGTCAAAGTTCTGAGTTTAGTGCTTATCTTGGCTTTAATGAGGATGGTCCCAACTTGATATCAGAAATACTGGTCCCCTTGAGGAAGTCAATTCTGATAAGCAGGTCAGCAGGTAAGTTTGTTCCCTTTTGCTGCATATAAAATAATTACAAGAATAGAGGGTTTACAACTTGAAGTTCTTAATTGTTCTAACTAATTAATTAGCTTCTTTAAATGCACAACTTGAGTCTGTAGTGATTCTAAGTTGGCTTCTTTAAGATGTGGAGGTCATTATAGCGGTACACATTGCATGTGATGACAAGGTTAGCCCATGAATAGATGAATAAGTTGGCCAAGTTGGAATGTCACATCTGGGAAAGCAATTTGTCATCTAATTTATGAGGGCCGTATCACCCTCTTGTTTAAACTTGGGATCTTAACTTAAAGTTTTTAAACTGTCAAATTGACGGATCGCGAGGTCTAAGGTTACTATGAAGATATTTCAATGAAGTCCTGCGTACTTTATGTCGAAATTGGCCATCCTCTTGCCGTGGGATATCTGCAAGTCAATTTGCTTTCGCATGGAAGAAGGGGGGTGGGTGGGGGAAAGCATTGGAAGGAGAGGAAAGGAGGATGTCACAACCCAAAAACATGCAGATTATAGAAGAATGGAGGATGTAGAGATATTTTTTAGCCTCACATTGAAAGATAGTGAGAACAAGTGTGTGCTTATTAACAAGAGTTTCACCTCTTCTTCCAAGAGGGCCCTTTTAAAAGATAAAATTCCAAGCATTGAGACAATACTTCTTGAGAGGCGTACTTAAATCATGTCTCTTTATTGGCGCTGTCTATGAAAACGAATGAGAGGCCATGCGCCTACCCGAACGTCTCATCTTCATGAGACCCGCATACCCTTATCCTTACCGAGGGGACTGTGTAGATGTATTCTTTAGTCCCACATTAAAAGATAGTGAGAATAAGTGTGTGCTTATCAGCAAGAGCCTCACCTCTTCTCTCAAGATGGTCCTTTTAAATGACAAAATCTCAAACATGGGGACAATACCTCTTGGGAGGCACACTTAAATTACATCTCTTTATTGGCGCCGTCTGTGGGAACGAACAAGAGGCCATGCGCCCTACCCGAGCGTCTCATCTTCATGAGACCCGCACACCCTTATCTTCACTGGAGGGCTGTGTAGAGGTATTCTTTAGCCCCACATTGAAAGATAGTGAGAATAAGTGTATGCTTATCAGCAAGAGTCTCACCTCTTCTCTGAAGAGGGCCCTTTTAAAGGACAAAACTCCAAGCATGTGGATAATACCTATTGAGAGGCACACTTAAATCACGTCTCTTCAGAGAATGAACTCCTTGAAATATTATGCTATCATATGTTCTCATATATAGGTCAACAAATGATAATGTGTTAGGACTATGCTTGCCAAGCATCACTTGCCTGCGATAATTGAAGCAATTGATAGCATGCATTTTGCCCAAGTTTTAAAGGCTATATAACATTTCAAGAGTACAGTGCTTCTTCATTTTGATCATTTATCCAAATAATAAGTTTAAGATGAAATTAGACTCTAAGTGTCCCTTATGAAATTATGATACTACCTCGTTTGGATTCCTTTAGTTATCCTTTTCCTAATTTGTGTTTTACTTATTCTTTGCTCCACAGTGGAAAAGGGTATTATAGAAATTCGGGTTCTTTTAATAATAAGCTTTTCAATCACAAATGGCCAACAAGTTTCCTTGGAGTCGTTTGCAAGTTGAAAGGAATTAGGGTCCGTTTATTTCAATGTATATGTCAGAAAAGATTTTCGAAAAAAACTTTATACAATAGTTTGTTTGATACTATTGAAAAGTTAATCTATGAAAATCTTTTACTTAAAATTATAAATTTTGACATCTTTGATAAAACTCGGTAAATTATTTTTTTATATATTTTTTTCATATAAGATTTTTATGAGTGTGACTACAATCTCCACTATAATTTTTAGTGTCCGACACTTGAATTCGATAGCCGGTGGCTGGCAACTTGGCGCATGGCAGCCAGCGCCTGGTGTTCGATCGTCCAGCAATTGGTGTCGCTCGGCGCCCTGTGCTTGGCATTCGACGGCTGGCGCCGTCTGGCGGTCAGCTTCCGACGGTCAGACGTTTGGACCTCGGCGGCTGGCGCTCGACGTCTAGCGTCCGACGCCTGGTGTCTGGGGTCTGACGTTCGGCGGCTGGAGCCTGACGTCCGACGTCCGACGATCAGACGTCTGGACCTCAGCGTCCGACATCCGACGTCTGGCGTCTGTTGCCCGATCCTGTGTGTCCGGTGCCTGGAGCCCGACGTCCAGAGGTCAGCTCCTGGCACCCGACGTCCGGCACCTGATGCTCGGTGCATCCGGCGTCGAATGATCAGGTGGTCGACCTACAAAACGTATTTTTTATTTTTTAGACTTTTATTTATTTTTTAAAAATATTTTTAATAAATATTTTACTAGTAAAAATATCAAAAAATATTTTCAGAAAAAATATTTACATGGGTACTAATTAGATAATTATGTTTTTTATTTTTCTATAAAAATTAACTCTTACAAAAAAATTTTTCTCTAAATTTATTTTACAAATAACCAAACGGACCCTTAACGGTTGGCGTAAGAGCTCACAGAAAAAATGCATTGAATGCTTTTGTTCGGCTTTGTTTCATTACATGTGTTTGTGCATTTTGTGCAAGAAAATATCATTTGTTTAAGTAATGAAAATGGCAGTTCCCAAGCCCTCCCTGATTTTGTTTTCCTCGGCGACATTGAAAAATAACTTGAAATATTGAGTTATCTGAAAATGATCTGCTGATGCCAAAACAACTCACAGTGTGTCCTTTCCAACATATGCCCTCAATTGCTTTCTAAGTAAAAATCAACTTGCCAAGATAAAATGTTTTCTTTATCTGCACATCGAAGGAGGCCCAAATGCTTCTTCCCTATCAGTTCCAACCCTCATCTAGAAGAAGACCCAAGAGCCAAGTCGAGTACTCAATGTAGCCCCCAAACACCACCAATCAAATTAACAATGATCAAGGGGTTGTTATCATCAAACAGATAAGCTTTTTAAGAACTTGGACGGGGTGGCAGCTTGGGGCCACTCCCTCAACAAAACCCACTCAAGATTATTCAATTCCCTACCAAGAAAACCTCTTGGACACTAAGATTATCCAAGATTTGAGGCACTCGACAGCCCACAAGGCATGCTTTCTACACTTATTTTCCCGATCTATCCTCTAGAGGGATTCCTACAAAGACATCACAATCTCAGTCACCCCAAAATTTCAGCCGTCCGATACTGATCTGACGGCTGTTTGATCATGTGGGTTCACCTTGGAGAAAGGCCCATCAGGGGAGAATGGGTTTGCCAAGGGATGCACTAATGGGCCTGCTTTTCATGCATGCCACGTAATTGGATGAGTCATATTCCTGGCTGTCTCTGCACTTACAAAGAGGGGGGGGGGGGGGTGAAGAAGGGTTGGACATGCTAAGCTGCTAACATATTGTGGGCCTTCTATACTTTAATACCACATCACTTCATGCAACTTGGAGTTGTGGATGAAACATGACCACATAAAGGGGGAGTGAAGAGAGATATCTCCGGTCACAAGCTGGGCATCCTTCCTGTGTATTTTCTCCCTCTCCTCTTTGTCTCCTGCGTTTAGGATATACTTATTTAAGTTTTTAGCGTGAGACTCCTTGTAGTCACCACTCCCTAAGAGTCATACATTAGTATATGACAAAACCCTAGGTCTTAGGTTATGTAAGCAAATCACCTTCCAAAGTATAGGCCTATGTCCCATGGAAAGCGGGAAGAAGCCTCTGATGTGGCATCCCATTGAAGAACAAAAAGTCAAATTGTGGTGGTCCTCGCAGTCTGGATTCTAAACGGAATTCAACTTGACTTCGCCCTCCATGTACCATTGAGGCTCGCAAGGGATCTC
Source organism: Colocasia esculenta (assembly GCA_014218235.1). NCBI lineage: Eukaryota > Viridiplantae > Streptophyta > Magnoliopsida > Alismatales > Araceae > Colocasia > Colocasia esculenta. Next base: position 90,502,273 of record CM024766.1, on the reverse strand, counting down.
TACACACGTATTCAATGAGAATATAGAAAGAACAGTTAAACATGTATAAAGATGCATGGCATTGACATGATCTCACATATATTTATATGAAGTTATATTATCCCAATATAATAACTCGTGTCTAAAAGGAAAGGTACAACAACTTAGGGCATATCCCAAGGTGCACAGTTGGGGAAAAACTTGTATCGTTGATGGTACAAGTCCGCCTCCAAGAACACGTCGATTAACAGTCATCTAAAAGGGGGTGTAAGGGTGTGAACCTCACAAGTTCACCGACTCAGTAGAGATACTCCCAAACACACAAAAAATGAAATACATGAAACATGCGAGTAACACACAATCTCATGGTTTGACTAATATGTAATAATTAAATGTAAAACACATCTATCAGGAAATAAAGTAAAATTAACAAAAAGAAAATAAGCTTTCCCATATTCCACGCGCACATGTTTCTAAAACCATAAAGTAACTTTAATGACATATAAGCGGGGCTAAAATAATAGTTAAGCAAGAACTAAAGGGCGGCTAGAAAATGTTGTAGATGGAAAATGACTAACTAAACTTTGGATCACCACACCATTAATTGCTAGAAATCCAAGTCGGAGAGGCTCGATGCTACCACTCGGATCACAGTAACTGGGTAGCAAATACATGACCTGATCTGGATAAGAAACCACAAGAAAAATCTCTTTGTCTCGTGGCCATGAATGCTAGGTTCTACTGCAACTCCACCTCTACAAGAACAAGAAACTGTAGAGACTGACCAACACCACTTGTAGTCTAGACGAATTGTAGACCCATGCTTGTCACATCTCTACAGGTTCTGAAGCCCATGAGGCTATAGAAACAAGGGACTAACTGGGGCTCAGTATGTTTGCTAGTGTCCGGTCCCCCAACCATAAATGCACTACAAGTGACTAAAATAAAGAACAAACATACGATAAGTTGTTGCCCCATTGTCGTCTTTTCTTAGCCATACAACAACTCACCACAAAGGAGTACAAAAAGACAACAAGAACTTAACGGTACCATAGTACGGGGACTAACCTTGAGCACACAAGTGCAGACTCATAGAAAACTTGTGGTACCTGACAAGAGAGGCATTCCGAAATAAGCACCAGACCACTGTACTCGGTAAACCATAATCACAACGTCAAACTCACATTCATATTCTTAACAATCAATATTCTCATAATAACACCACTAGGAACCATTCACTCATCACAAATCTTGCAACCATACGTACCATAGCCTTATCACCAAATCCTCGAACCAGGGTACAACCAACAACAGGGTCAATCCCCAAGTTCCACATAAGGATCAATTAATAGGAAATCACTTAACAACCATAAATATTGTTATTAAACCACAATAGAACCTTCATATAACCAGGTTTAAAACTCCATTGACCAAAAGGTCAACCCTGAAATACCATTGAAGAAAGACACTCGAGAAATCAGAATGCGTATAGGGGCCAGACTGCATTAAGAATGCCTGATAGACTGTGACTCCAAGCAAGAACACACCATGGTTTTTGGTTGCGTCATGAACACAATCACCCATCAGACTACATTTTCATATAGAAAGCCAATTCACAGACTTCACCCAAAATTCCAAAAATACATACTTTACACCAAGCATACACCACTGTAACAATTTAAACCTTCGCATGACCATCCAAACCTTCCTTTGACCGATGTAAAACATTGAAACATCACCTTACGTTCATATATTTGCATTCTAGCATGATTTTCTCCTGTTTAAACCAAAAATCAAACATAATAAATCTAATTCTCAACATACAATGAGATTACACCATTCAAATCAAGCTACACATATCGTCTCTTTCTAGAACATATGAAGAAACCACTAAAATGAAGGGGAATCACCCTACCTCCACGAAGAATGACACCCAGAGAGGCTTTCTCACGATTCAATTGTGACGGTCCTCACCGTTCAGGCCTGTTAATCCAATACGTGCTCGACACGACTCCTCCTCCCGCGATCAAGCCGAAGCCTCAAAAGGTATCATTACACACATGTCGTGAAAATATAAAGAAAACATTGAACATATATAAGATACCATCTCTCACTATATTCACCTGAATGTACATATTCAGTTCCATACATAAGTCTTTAAACAAGTAAACAGCCCGGGGACAAACCCCAAGGCTCCACAAGTAAAAAACATTACTCTGCTGGTGGTAAAGGCCCGAACTCACTACGGTGCAGTCCCGAACTAGAAGAGGGACGGGAATCCTCTGCTCCTTACTGGAAGAAGAAGGGGTGAGCCTTACAAGTCACTGGCTCAGTAGGGCAAAATCCCCCAAAGCCGATAAACATAAAGAGAACAACTATATGATACAAAAGCTGTAAAGCATTTAAACTATAACACACCTATGAAAGATGCTACAACTGTAAGTAAGTAAACGGCAAACCACAAACACGTGTACAAGCTACAGAAGGGTACGCCGTACACGAGTCACGAAAACTAGTTCGCGACACCAGTCACAGACCGGACAAACAACACAAGTACACCTCTCAGTTCTCGCAGCCACGGATGAAAGGTGCAGCTGTCGCTCCACCTCAACAAGACAAGAACTGTGGAGACAACTGACATCACACTTTCAGACTACACAGCTGCAGGCCCAAGCCTGACACCTTTAGGGACTCCGGCCGAGAACCCTAAAGTGAGGCACTGGAAACAGGACTAGCTGGACACCAGTACGTCTACCGGTGTCAGTCCCCCAACCAAGAGCGAGTTACAAATGGCCGCACACCCACAAACACAAGCCGCTGTCCCCTGTCGTCTTTCCCTCAGCTAGACGTACAACTCAAACACATGAGTGAGGGTGTCCAGGAAGACGACTCAAACCTGACAGTACTTCCATACCGGGACAAGCCTAAGCACCCGGTGCTAGGGTAACGAATGAAGAGGCAACTACGGAAGGTGTGACAGCCAACTTGCTATGCACACAATCCACGCAAACAACATCGTACGATTACAATATGAGTCAACACAACCCATACAGACCCTACATTGACTGGTAGCACAGTCAAGCAATGGGGGACACAAACTGGGTAAACTGGCCACAGAACACTAGAGCTCGGGGGCCTCATGTTAAAATGCGTCCACTACAGATGCCGCCATTCAATCCAAATCACGTCGAACATACAAGACGCTACCTAAAAACTGAATCACGTCGGCACGCGGTCGCTGCATCAGACACCTTTTAGCAACTTAAGCACAACTATATTCTCATTCCGGAAAACACATCATAGGGCCATACATGGATACTAAGCAAAGGATAACAGTTAAGGGAAGATCCTAGACATGTTGTCAACATGCTAACCATTCTCCCCATCATGTATAAGCCATTTCCCATATTTAAAGCATAATTCCTAAACACATAGCCATGCACAGAAGAAACAGGGGTAGAAGTCCCCTACAAAAAAGAGACCCAATTCCAACGCCACCAGAGGATTCCGCGCTCGAAGCTCGTCCTCGCGCCGGAATTACGCCAGCGGACTCCAAATCACCAAAATTGCTTGGATCTTCCTCAGAATCGCAAGAGCATCTTCCCATCTGAACAGTGTGAATGCACTATTCTGCCAAGGCCAAGAGCCCAAAACACACAGGGTCTAAATCGTGTCGGGTCTTCCCGCCGCGTTTATAAATGCGTCCGACTTGGCGACGCCTTTAAACCTCGACGTCCCTGCATGCGCCACGCGGCGCGCATGCAGCAACACCCACGTAAAAGCGGTGGAAAAACGCGTCCATATAGATAGACGTGACCCTATTCTAGTCGCGTCAGCCAAAGTGGACGGGTTCACCAAAGAGAATCGCGTCGTCTGAATACGACGTGTTCTCAGTGAACCCGTCAGAGACTGGTTTGGGCTGGGATGCCCAAACCTCCAGCCTGTATAAACACAATTATACCCACTTGGTCTACCAATGGGCCGTACATTGGCCCCCAAACCCGATGAACCTCGATCCGAACGTACCGGTTATTACATTACTATCACCTAAAAAGAATTATGTTCTCGAAATTAAAGAAACAGACATGGATGCAATTCAACACATATACAACTATCACCTAAAAAGAAATAAACACGTACTCAAACAAGTATGGATACATCTTGACTTCTCATCGGCCAACTCCCAAGTATCTTCACCGCCCTACCTGTTTTCCCATATGATCCTTACCAATTCAATTCTTATTTCTCAATTTCTGTGTACGACGACCTGTAATCATAACGGGATACTCTGACTGGGACATCCGGCTTCAAATCATCTCTTTGATAGCTGACTACCTGGGATGGATCTCAGATATACCTTCTTAACATTGAGACGTGAAACACGTCATGTGCATCGGTGAAGTCTGCTGGAAGCTGTAACTTGTATGTCGTCTCTCCAATTCTTTCTATAATCTAGAATGGACTCACATACCTGGGACTCAACTTTCCTTTCTTGCTGAACCTCATTACTCCATTAGTTGGAGAAAATATCAGAAAAACATATTCACCAACCTCAAACTGTAATGGCCTGCGCCGTGTATCCGCATAACTCTTTGCCTGCTTTGTGCGTCTGAAGCTTCTCTTTAATAAATTTTTACCATTTCTTAACATTGGTGCACCAATTCCGATCCAATGACCTGCCTCTCACCCACTTCATGCCAATTCACCGGTGTCCTGCAAGGTCTTCATATAGTGCCTCATACGGTGCCGCCAATACTCGGATGATAACTGTTGTTGTAGGCGAACTCAACATACCAAGATGCTGTTCAACCACCTCTCCAAACCAAAACAACATGCCCGCAACAATATCTTCAATAGTCTGGATCATCCCCTCTCGTCGGCTGTCGTCGGTTTGAGGATGGTATACTGAACTATACCTTAACGGTGTGCCCACAACCCTCTGCAATTCCTCCAAAAATCGGATGTAAACCTGGGATCCCTGTCGGAAATGATAGTGACTGGAATGCCATGCCAATGGCACAATTCTATCCACATACAATCTGATGATCAGTCCATCCCTATATAATTTCATTTATGCCTATTTTAGTGATTAACAAAACCATAATAAGTATTGTCTAACAAGTTTCCTTGAAGCTAAGTCACAAGAAATAAATCGGGCAAAATCAAGCAAAAATCTGTAAGTATTCTTATACTGTATCATTTAGAGTTCACATCATCTAATTCTTCTAAGTACACATTGACTTCCTAAGTGATATAACGATTTTATTAAATCATAATGATTTGTTAAAGTACTCATCGATTTGCTTTATGACTTCCCTTATAGCGTAACGATTTCATAAGTCACTTTAACGATTGCATCACATATCGATTTGTTAAGTGAGAAACAACAATTTGGTTCTCACAATGATTTGTTAAGTGAGAAACAACAATTTGGTTATCACAACGATTTGTTAAGTGAGAAACACGATTTGTTAAGTGAGAAACAACGATTTGGTTCTCACAAACGATTTGTTAAGTGAGAAACAACGATTTGGTCTCACAACGATTTGATATGTTGCATAACGACTTGGTCACCGTAACGATTCGATAAGTTACATAACGACTTGGTCGCTGTAATGATTTGATATGTTACATAACGACTGGTCGCCGTAACGATTCGATAAGTTAATAACGACTTGGTCGCCGTAACAGTTTGATAAGTTACATAACGACTTGGTCGCCGTAACGATTCGATAAAGCAAACAATGATTTGGTCACTGCATCGATTTGTTTGTTGAAACAAGATTGGTTGCCGTAACGATTTGCTTTAACTTAAAGAATGATTTGATCATTGTATCGATTCGATAAGTGAAACAACGATTTGCTTATGTTTGAACAACGATTTGCTTATGTTTGTATAACGATTTGCTTACTTAAAGAATGATTTGATCATGTATCGATTCGATAAGTGAAACAACGATTTGCTTATGTTTGTATAACGATTTGCTTACTCGCATACAACGATTTGTATACACATGATTCATAAGTTGTAACAACTATTTCTCTGTCATAACGACTTCATGGATTACATCGAAATTCACACATGATATTCAAATGTATTTTCAAGTATGTGAAAGTCAACGTATCCCTCACATCTCTAGTATCCTGCATTATTATGACTGTTCACATTATCTGCTCGTTGCTTTCTATTCCCATGCTCTATAAGAAGCGTTTTCAAATAGCAGAATGACATTTCTATTTGATGTATATTCTTTCTAACGTTGACTGACAAGCATGGAGATAGTCTAGCTGTCTATGCTTAGCATTTAATGTGTGCAGGTCTCTGCCAGTACCATGTCATTCAAGTTCGACAAAATAGAAGCTGAAGGATATCAAGTGATATTCTCTTGCGTGCATGGGTCTTAAAGTATTAATGACTGGCAAGCACACATGTGTACTCGACGAATCATGCAGTCTAACGAGCATCCAACTAGAGACAACAGACACTTCAAAGGATATTTTTCAAGAGAAGGATATATTGAAGATGAGACTCCGTAAAGAACAACTTTTGGGCGCATCTTACAACTGTGAGCATCAGAAAAAGAGCCTTGAGCTTCACTCCCGAGTTTGTTGTAGCTCTTGCTCCGTTTTTATATCTTTAGCCTTTGGAGAGCTTGTGTGATCTGAGAGATTTTTTCTTAGTGTAAATCTTTCTCTCTCTCAGTCACTGCCTCGATCGAGCATTTGTTGAAAGCTTGGTCTAGGGGCATTTTGCCTTTATTCACACTTGTGGTGAAGTTCCTCTTCGGGCTGTGAAGAGAAGACTTGTTGTGAACAGGTGGTTTGTTTTCCCTTCGGTAAGGAAGGAAGACCTCTGTATCAGGGTGTTTGTATTCCTCTTCGGCGTTAGAAGAGAAGGCCAGCTGCGGCTAGATGTGTAAGGGTCCTTAAGGGGGACAGTACCCTTGGTAGTGAAAGCCCAAGTTGTTACTTGGGGACTGGATGTAGGACTCCTTGGTATAGGAGGGCCGAACCAGGATAAAAATCTCCTGTTGCATCTGTAATTGCTTTTGTGCATTTGTTTGTCTTCATTCATCTAACACTAACTATTCTCTTTAGTGTTTTCTGTTAAGCATTTTTGTTAACAGGTTTTAATCGAAAAGAATTTTTTAGAATCCCATTCACCCTCCCTTTGGGCTTGCTAGCTGGGCAACATAATCTTGCCAATCGGTCCACTACCCATGACATACTAACTGCCAACAATCTACATACCTTTGTCAATCTATCAACAAACATCCAAATACCATTGTGTCCTGACGTTGTCCTGGGCAAACCTGCAACAAAATCCATTGCTATATCATCCCACTTACATTGTGGTATTGGTAGTGGCTGCAACAATCCACCTGGCCTTTGATGTTCTGCCTTGACTTACTGACATACTGCACACCTTGGTATGAATTCTGCTATTTCTTTCTTCATGCTCGGCCACCAAAAGTACCTTTTCAAGTCTTGATACATTTTAGTGCTCCCAGGATGTATGGTGTACCTGGACCGATGTGCTTCCTCCATCACTTTCAGCTTCACCCCAGCTTCATTTGGAACATATATCCTGTACCGAAACTGAACCACACAATTATCATCTATGGTGACATCTTCCATCTTCACAATATCGCCTAAATGCTCATCCACTTTCTGGCCTTCTATAATCTGCCAATATAAGGACGGCTCCACGGTGCTATTGGCTAAAACTGCTCTCTGCTGACTACTTGGAATAGTCAAAGAGTTTTCTGCCACATCTTCATATAATCTCCACTCCCTCATCATCATGTGACTCATAACCGCTTTCCTGCTTAGAGCATCTGCTACTACATTTGTTTTCCCTGGGTGATAGGCCAAACTGAAATCATAATCTTTAAGATATTCCATCCATTTATGCTGCCTTAAGTTCAAATCTCTCTGCAAGAAGATATATTTCAAGCACTTGTGATCTGTGAAAATCTCAAACCGCTCACCATACAAGTAATGCCGCCATATCTTCAAAGCAAATACAACCGCTTCCAACTCTAGATCATGTGTGGGGTAATTCTCCTCATGACGCTTTAATTGCCTGGATGCATAAGCCACAACCTTTCCATGCTGCATAAGTACCGCTCCAAGTCCCTTCCTAGATACATCTGTATAAATCACAAAACCACCCTGTCCTGATGGTATCTCCAATATCGGTGCTGAAGTGAGCCACTTTTTCAATTCTTTAAAACTACGCCTGCAATCGGATGACCATACAAATGGTACTCCTTTCCTGGTAAGTCTTGTCATTGGGGCTGCAATCTTGGAGAAGTCTTGAATAAACCGCATGTGATACCCTGCCATACTAAGGAAATTCTTGATTTCTAACACTGTCTTGGTTCCTCCTATTTCATAACTGCTTCCACCTTTGCCGGATCAACTACAACACCCTTACCTGAAATGACATGCCCCAAAAACTGTACCTCTTTAAGCCAAAACTCATATTTACTAAATTTTTCATAAAGCTGATGCTCCCTCAATGTCTGCAATGTGACCCTCAAATGGGTTGCGTGTTCTTCTTCTGAGACTGAATACACTAAAATGTCATTAATGAAGACTACAATAAACCAGTCCAAATATGGATGGAAAATCCTATTCATCAAGTTCATAAATGCCGTCGGTGCATTGGTTAGCCCAAATGGCATAACCGCAAACTCATAGTGCCCATACCTTGTCCTAAATGCCATCTTATCAATGTCTTCCTCCCGGATCCTCAATTGATGATACCCCGATCTCAAATCTATTTTGGAGAACTCCTTTGCTGATTGCAATTGATCAAATAAGTCATCAATGCGTGGAAGTGGATATCTATTCTTTATGGTGACCTGATTCAACTGGCGGTAATCAATACACATCCTCATACTGCCATCTTTCTTTCTTACAAATAAAACTGGTTCTCCCCAAGGTGAATGACTCGGCCGAATGAAACCTTTCTCAAGTAATTCCTGTAACTGCTTCTTTAACTACTCCAATTCTGCAAGTGCCATTCTGTATGGTGCCTTAGAAATGGGCATACTACCCAGCTGCAACTCAATTGTGAAGTCCACCTCCCTATGTGGTGCCAAACCTGGTAGCTCATCCGAAAATACATCTGCAAACTCTCTATCAACGGGTACCATGTCCACTGTTTTATCTGCCTCAACTAAGCTAACCGATGTCAAATAGGCTACGCACCCTGCATTAATTAATTTCCTAGCCTTAAGGGTAGAAATGATAAATTTAGCGGTATAAAATGACATACCTTGAAACTCAAATATTCTGCCTCCTGGGTAGCTGAACCTTACTCTCTTCTTTCTACAATCTACCACTGCCCCATATGCTTCCAACTAGTCCATACCCAATATCACATCATATTCTTTCAATTGAAGAGCATACAATCTTGAAGGCAATTGATTCCCTTGTATCATAACATGAACCTCATTCAAATAAGAAGTAGTAAGCATGAAATCTCCAGACAGTACCTCTACCACAAGCTCACACTGCCTCTCCTCAAAAGGGTGTACCAGACTATCAAGAAAGTCTTCAGAAATAAAGGAATGTGATGCACTCGGATCAATTAATGTTCTAGCTAAAAATTCAAGAAGAGGTATAATACCTTCAATCAAATTCGATGCCTTCACTTGAGCCCTCGTGATCGCCATCACTCGACCTCGTCCTCCTCCTCTCTGGGAAGGTGTGCCTCTACCTCGCTCAGCTGAAGACTACTACTGCTGCTGCTGCTGTGGTGCTCCTCTTCCATAATTAGCTCTCCTCAGATATGGACAATTCCTTGCCAAATGCTCCAGCTGATCACAATTGTAACATCTAAATTCTGCGGGCTGCCTTACCGTGCTTTGCTGGGACTCCTCCACCTCTGGCTTATAGCCTCTACCTTGCTGAAATCCTTGCTAGTTGCTACCTCCTCGACCTCTAAATATCTTCTTTAGTTTTTTTCCCCACTTGCCAAAGCCCAAAGAAGAAGCTCCTCCTGAAGGTGCCTTGCCTTTGCTAACTCCCAGTGATTGTTAAGGAAGTCGAAAACTACCACCGCTTGACCCCGATCTACTGAACTGCCTTGCTTGCACTGTTCTTTCTAATATTGCTGCTCTTTGGGCTACCTCTTCCACTATCCCACACATCAAAAGAATCATTGCATCTTGTAATTCCGGCCTCAACCCCTGGATGAAGTACTCCACCATCATTGCGTTATTGGTAACTACATACGGTGCATACCTACTCAAGACCATAAACCTCATTTGATACTCCAACACCAAGAAATTTCCTTGCTGAAGTGTTCTGAATTGCTCCCTCTTTGCTTGCTGAATTTGTACCGAAAAAAAGTGTTGTTGAATGCTTCAAGAAACTCCGGCCATGTGATGGTATCTTCCGCTCTTCCCGCGAACACGGTTTGCATCTTGAGTCTCCACCACTCTTGTGCAAATGCTCTCAACTGATATGTAGCCAAAATAACTCTATCTGCTGGAGGACATCTCATAGTGACAAATACCCGCTCAATCTCATGTATGCAATGCTCCGCCGTGTCTGGATTCGGACCTCCTGAATATGTGGGTGGTTGCAACCGCAAAAACCTTTCTACTAGCATCGTGGACTCCTCCACACTGGCTGGTCGTACCAGTACAATAGGAGGTAAAGGTACTACAGGGGGTACCTCTACTCCTAAGGTGGTACAAATGGGGCTGGTGCTGCTTCCTCTATCACTAGTGGTGCTGCTACAACTGGCTGAACAGGTGACTGCTGATCCAACCGTGTCCAAATCTGAGTGATACTGTCCCACAATCTTTCTATCATCTGGTGTGTGGACTCCACTGGCTCATCTCTACCACCTCCCCAATCTCTTCTATCAGCCATTTATAAACCTGCACATCCAACATTCCATCCATACAACACACAAGCATATCATTACAAAAACATGGCCAACTATCAGCAGTAGACTATAGTAAGGAACATACTATGTACATTTCCCGTTTCCCCATATTTACACAGACCTTGCTCTAATACCAACTGTGACGGTCCTCGTCGTTCAGGCCTGTTAACCCAATAACGTGCTCGACACAACTCCGCCTCCCGTGATCAGGCTGAAGCCTCACAAGGGATATCATTACACACATGTCCGTGAAAATATAAAGAAACACATTGAACACATATAAGATATCATCTCTCACATATATTCACATGAATGTACATATTCACTTCCATACACAAGTCTTTAAACAAATACAACAGCCTGGGACAAACCCCTAAGGCTCCATAAGTAAAAACATTACTATGCTGGTGGTGAAGGCCCGACTCCACTACGGTGCAGTCTCGAACTAGAAGAGGGATGGGAATCCACCTGCTCTCCTTCACCTGGAAGAAGAAGGGGTGAGCCTCACAAGTCACTGGCTCAGTAGGGCAACTCTCCCAAAGCCAATAAACATAATGAACAACATATATGATACATAAAGCTGTAAAGCATTTAAACATATAACCACACCTATGCAAGATGCTACAGCTGTAAGTAAGTAAACGACAAACCACAAACATGTGTACAAGCTACAGAAGGGTACGCCATACACGAGTCATGAAAATTGGTTCGCGACACCAGCCACAGACTCGGACAAACAACACAAGTACACCACTCAATCTCGCAGGCACAGACGAAAGGTCCAGCTGTCGCTCCACCTCAAAAAGACAAGAACTGTGGAGACAACTGACACCACACCTGCAGACTACACAGCTGCAGGCCCAGGCCTGACACCTTTAGGGACTCTGGCCGAGAACCCTAAAGTGAGGCACTGGAAACAGGACTAGCTGGGGGCCAGTACGTCTACCGGTGTCCGTCCCCCAACCAAAAGCGTGCTACAAACGGCCACACACCCACAAACACAAGCTGCTGTCCCCTGTCGTCTTTACCTCAGCCAGACGTACAACTCAAACCTAGGAGTGAGGGTGTCCAGAAAGACGACTCAAACCTTGACGGTACTCTCGTACTGGAACAAGCCCTAAGCACCCGGTGCTAGGGTAACCGACTGGAGGGGCAACTACGGAAGGCGTGACACCCAACTTGCTATGCACACAATTCCACGCAAAACACCTCGTTACCGATTACAATATGAGTCAACACAACCCATACAGACCCTACATTGCCTTGGTAGCACAGCCCAAGCAATGTGGGACACAAATTGGGCAAATTGGCCACAGAACACTAGAGCTCGGGTGGCCTCATGTTAAAACGCGTCCACTACAGATGCCGCCATTCAAATCCAAATCGCGTCGGACATACAGGACGCTACCTAAAACTGAATCGCGTCGGCCATGGCCGACGCGTTCACATAAAATACGTCCGCTGCATCAACGCCTTTTAAACAACATAAGCACAACCTATATTCTCATTCTGGAAAACACATCACAGGGCCATACATGGATACTAAGCAAAGGATAACACTTCAAGGAAGATCCTAGACATGCTGTCTAACATGCTTAACCATTCTCCCCATCATGCATAAGCCATTTCCCATATTTAAAGCATAATTCCCTAAACACACAGCTCATGCACAGAAGAAGCAGGGTAGAAGTCCCCTACCCACGAAGAAGACCCAATTCCAACGCCACCTGTAAGACCCAGCCCTCCTGGGCCCTTTGGCCCCGTCCTCAGGGTCGCGACAGGCGCCCTGGCCACGACTTGGTCGCGCCAGAGCGACCTGCCGCAACAGGCTTGGGTCGCGCCATACCCGACCGTCGCGTTCTTGTAGCGACGGGGGTAGCCGTCGCATCCTTGTCGCGGCGTCTGAAGGCGTCGCGACTGCTTTTCTGACAGACGTGACCAGTGTCCTTTCTGTCAAAATGGCTTTGTCGGGTGTCAGGCGCGTGCAATATTGACGCGACCTGGTCAGCCGTCGTGATTGCTTTTTGGGATCACGCCGGGGGCAGCCGTCGCGACAAGGTCGCGACGCCTAGGGGCGTCGCGACACGTTGGTTGTCGCGCTGGGTCGGCCCGTCGCGTTCTGGGGGCCGTCGGTTTAAAACCGAAGGCACGCCCCATTTTCCCCCTCATGCCCTCTCACTCTCCCTTCTTCCCCCTTCTCCTTCCCTCGAGCTTCCTTGCTGTTTCTTGGTGGTTTTTCGTGTTCGGGGTGTTCGTGCTGAGGAGGGTGTCGTCCCGTCCATGCAGGGGGCGTGTTCGTGTTGCGTGGAGCGAGGAGGCGGTGGTCATTCCTACATGAAGGCCCCAACGGGTCGAATCTACACGTGGAGGTAGGGACACTTGATCCTCTCGCCTTAAGCATGCTCCCTTCCCCCTTTAGATCGTGTTTTCTCCATGGGTTGTGGCATGGGGGTGTGAGGAATCCATGCTCTAGGTTGAGTGAGGTTTTCCTTCGAGCGTAGATTTGTATAAATCCATGTTTGTGGGGTTGCAAGGGTGGTATGTGAAAATTTACAGCTTTCATACATGTTGAGCATGTCCCTCTCCTCCTGTGGCTTGTATGTATCGTGTTTTTGGGGTGGATTCCGGAAGGATCGCACCGGAACCCCCCTCTGCTGAAGACACGACCTTTATAGAGGTCGCGATCTTGTCGCGACGGCCTGGCCGGTTGCGACAGGATCACGACGCTCTTGAGTGTCGGGACCTGGTCGCGACGGCTAAGGGCCGCTGCGACAGCGTCACGACAAGGTAGTGCGTCGCGACTTGGTCACGACGGCCCGATGCGTCGCGACTTCAACTGAGAGACAGGTTTTGGTCTTCTCCGTTTCCGCTTCTTTTACTGTACTCGTGACACCTGTGCTACTTCCCTAGTAATGTCCTACACTAGTCTTCGCCCGGTGCTCGACACTTGAGGGCTTGTCCCATGAGAGAGGTTGTTACCGTTCCTTGGGACCCCCATCCTCGTGCGCCTTAGAGGGAGCGTTCAGGGTGACGAGTGTACTCGAGTCACAGACTCTGGAGTAAGGGGAAAACGGTGGTTTGGACAGCGGCGTCGAGTCATTTGTAGAGCTCTCTTGGTTAGGCTTGGGACATCGAGGAAGGCCGAAGTTCTACCCGATGCAGGCCAGCCAGTCCTTTTCTCACTGCCTCACTCTTTACGGCCCCGTAACTGCTTAGAGAGGCCAGGTGTGGGACCGTAGTCTGACAAGACTATGGCAGTTACTATTGTGTACTTTGTGTCCTACCTCGCTCTGATGATTCGTGAAGGTTAGGACCTAGGTCGAGGGTAAGACACCGGTGGGCGCACCTGACCTTTGACTAGTGGTAGCATTTTCCGTAGCTAGTGTTCCTTGTCTAGGCGGGGTTCCCCCTGCCTGTGTCTTACTAGCCGTGTGGTGGTCACGAAGAGCAGTCGTACGGAGTTTTCGACCGTGTTGTACTTCCATACCGCGCTAGATGTAGCTTCGCTTCCGCACTTCCATTCATAGGTAGAAGATATAAACTGCTGTTATTTTAATTGTTATATATATTCTTCTGCCTGTTAGAGCCAGTAGGTGATTGGTAGTCCCTACTGAGCTTCTGTTGTGAAGCTCATCCCTCATTCTTCCCAGGTGAGACTTCTCTGCAATGGCAGGGCGCGCGCCGGGCGGAGGAGACGGGGCGGTAGGCGAGGACCCCGTAGCTAGCAGTGGTTTCCCTTTTTAGTGTACGTCACCCTCGGTGTATGCCCCTAAGGGATTTGTTCTTCCCTGCCTTTTACTTGTACTAGAGTGCGTGCATTGGGACTGTACTTAGAGCAGTACGCAGCGGTCTCGCTCTCTTTCCTATTTCCACTTGTACGCTTCTAGTTTAGCAGTTGACGTTTACTTTTGTTACATATCCTGTTAGATATATATTATAGCCCTTCCGGTCTCCAGATCCGTGGGTGGTGACCGCAAAAATCAGGTCCTCGGCATGGGCTGAGGGTCGGGTTCTCGGGTCGTTACACCACCAGAGGATTCCTAGCGCTCCGAAGCTCGTCCTCACGCCAGAATTACGCTGGTCGGACTCCAAATCACCCATAATCGCTTGGATCTTCCTTCAGAATCGCAAGAGCATCTTCCTCTGCTAAACAGTGTGAATGCATTGTTCCGCCAAGACCAAGAGCCCAAAACACACGGGGTCTAAATCGCGTTGGGTCTTCCCGCCGCGTTTATAAACGCGTCCGACCTTGGCGACGCCTTTAAACCCCGACGTCCCTGCATGCGCCACGCGGCACGCATGCAGTGACGCCCACATAAAAGTGGTGGAAAAACACATCCAAATAGATAAACACGACCCTATTCCAGTCGCGTCGGGCAAGGTGGACTTGTTCACCAAAGAGAATCGCGTAATCTGAATACGATGCGTTCTCAGTGAACCCGCCAGAGGCTGGTTTGGGCTGGGATGCCCAAACCTCCAGCCTCCCACCTGTTGCCAAAGACCTGTATAAACACAATTAGACCCACTTGGTCTACCAATGGGCCATACATTGGCCCCCAAACCCGATAAACCTCGATCTGAACGTACCGGTTACTACACAATAGCTCCTCCCGCATCAAATCCACATCAAGTAGGATGCAAATCACCAAAACATTCAAGAAACTGTGGGAGCCGCTCTCCCTCGGCTGAGTTTGGGAATCTACCTAGCTCAGTCGACAAATAGAGACTTAAAATCATAGAGATCAAGAATGCATCTGGGTCAATGGAAGCATTCAAAATGCCCCCTATTGGGTGACTGCATTATGGTAAGCGACACCATGCATCGCCCCAGCATGCATTACATGTCATGCATGCACCTAAAGACTGAAAATGACAGTTCTGAGAATGCATCTATGGTTTGTAAAGCCTGACTAAAATGACCAGTAAATCGGCGCACGTTGCCGAATGATAGACGACGCAAATAGCCAAAACCCAATCAAAGAGGAGCGGGACTATCAACATCACGCTAGGTAAAGTCGTGAACGTATTATGAACGCGCCACCCAACCCCATCGCATTTTCAACTAAACAACTATGGTGCACAATAGGGCATAACCTTTGCCCAAAACACTAACTAAACCCACGAAAGTCCTAAAACATAATCCATTGGCCACAAATTGGCCTAATAACTAACTGAAATCCAATAATTTGGGAATCCAAAACACTGGATGCTACATTATCACCACCTAAAAAGAAATTTCATCCTTGAAATTTAAGAGAAACTTATATAGAAACACACATAATTAAATATCATAGATAACTACTATTTAACGTAATTTAAATTTCTATTCAAATAAGTATGGATATGTCTCTTGCATTTCCTCGGCCAATTCCCATATGTCTTCTTCTTTTCTATTTGCTTTTCTGTTTGGTTCTCATCAATTTGATCAATTTATTCTTTACTTATTGTGTCCTTTTTGTTAACTACCTGTATTGGATACAATGTTCTGTTATAAACAAAATTGATTTTAAACCATCTCTAGTCCAGCACATTTCAGATTATATTTTCTCTTCTTACTTAATTTGAATCTCAATATACCTCTTTGTAAATTTGCATCACCCTTCTATTTACTCTATACACCATAGAACTTCTCTTTGGTAACTCTATTACTTCTACACATTGTTACTCAAGACTTGCCACTCTCCCAATTCATATTGACTCAAAAGTTTTTTGGGTCTGAATTGCTCTTTCTATCTGATTATCTATTTATAGTTGGTAAACTAACCTCTACATTGATTATTTACTGGTAACTTTTCCAAAATCAGAAGTGAACCTTCAATTTCAATAGTCTACATCTCCTGACTAACTTGTTTATAGCAACTCACATATCACCACCGTCTGCAACAATCTTTGGTAAACCCATATCAAATTTCATAACAATAATATCTCTCATAACTATAACAACTTTCCAATTCTCTGACATCCTACTTTGACTTGTGGATACTTTAAATATCTAGTTGCAAATGTCTTCCTCTTTGCTCAGTCACCAAAATATCTTTTCAAATCTTGGTACATCTTATTAATTTCTACTTGAATAGAACATTTGAATTCTTATACTTTTCCCAAAGAATACTACTTTAACTCAATTTCATATGGAATATACATTTAGCCTTTAAATCTCATTACACTATCATTATCATCATTTTCTCTTCCCTCCTTTGTGATCTCTGCTAAATTATTACTTGATTTCCACACTTCGATTATCTAATAATATGAAGAAAGTTCCTTTATAATACTGATTAACACTGCTCTTCTCTGATAGTTAGAGGTTACAAATAATTTATCTATTAATTCTTTATAAACTATTCTACTATTAAATATATTTACCATGACATTCACTTCAACTAACTGATAATCTAAACTAAAACTATAATTCTTAGAATATTCTCTCCATCTGTGCTGTCTTAACTCACTCTTCCTACCAAAAAATATACAACAAGCTTCTATAATCTGTATAAATTCTCAATCTTCCACCAAATACTATTTTCAAGTCTTAAGTGCAACCACAACCATTACTAATTTGGGATTATGCGTTGGGTCACTCTTACCATGATGTCTTAACTGTCTAAACACATACCTTGCCATCTTGTTATGCTGCATTAACATTGTCTTAAAACCTCATCTAAAAGTATCTGCACATACAACACTTCCTCTGCTGCCTGATTGGAAGAAAATGGGGTTAATCAATTCTCTTTTTGTAACACCCTCTTCCAACCATACACACATAACACACATCTTATGTTCGGAAGAGGGGTTACACTGACAAAATTTGTTATGGGTAGACAAATCTGTGTAATGCACAAGGCTAGGAAACCATTCCACAAAGTCATCATTAAAAGTATTATACATTGACAAGGTTCTTTTGTACTAACATCCATAATTTACATAAAGCCAAATACTCTCTCTCTAGACTTTTAAAACTACAACAAAAATTCCTAGAGAGTCACTAAGATTATGCTCTTCTTCTTGATCTGCAGAGGAAATGAAATTACTCTGTAGTTGAAATTGCATCCACCTTCAATCTGAAAGGATTTACAAAAAACAAAGGCATGAGTCAGGAGACTTAGTAGGTGGAAGTAATCATAAGTCTTTCAATCAAATCATGAATAGTAGTTTTTGTAGGACATGGTATCTTTATTGTCGAATGTCTAGAATTCAAGAGTTGAATGTATAAAAGTAATACAAGGTACAGATTTAGACCCGATGTTAGAACAGAAGTCATAAGCCATAAATTAATCTGATAAAACTTGAGTAATTAAGAACATGAATTCAAGTTGCACAGAGAAAATGAATGTTCAGAAAGTGTGCATATGGATTAAAGACATATACTAGCTCATGAACTTTCAAACTTAGCATAACAAATAGCCCAATTTGATTTCATAATGGGCCCAAATGAATTTCAGAACAAAAGTCACATATATCTTTCAAGATTCAGATCATAACTTAATTTAGAAATTGAATTCGACAGGCATCGATCATACTGCTCTCAAGAGGTTAATAAATAAACGTAAATATATCTTTGGTTCCTAGGCGATACCAGCACCTCGGATCTTGTTCATTGCACAAGAACGAGGTTTATTACCCACCATCATCAGACCACTGACTTGGATTTACTTACAAACTGTTGCCCACAGCTGACTACAAGTGACTGATGCTACCACAAGTGATCCTAATTCCCTCTTTGAGGAGAGCACTGTCTTAAGATCATAAGTCATATTTCATGAGCACAATAGAGATAGAGATTCAAAGATGGGTTGGTTGATGGTTAAATAAGTCATCTTTGTAATACCCTGAATGTCCGGATCGTAGTTTGCTGGGTTTGGGAGCCAGTGTGTGGCCCATTGGTTAAGTGAGTGTGTTTATATATGTTTTTCAGGATTGTGTAGCAGGGTATGAGGCTGGAGGGTTGGAGAACCCAGCCCAAACAAACCTCTGGCGGGTTCATTAAGAACGTGACCAACACAGGCGTCGCGATTCTTATATGAATGCAACCACCTTCTACGTCGCGATTTGACACCGCTTTTACCTGGGCACGGCTACATGCGCGCCACGTGGTGCATGCAGGGTTGCTGGGGTGGAATCGTGACGGCAGGGTACGCCACGTTTTTAAACATGACGGCCCGATACGTCGCGATTTAACCTCTGTGTATTTTGGGCTTCTGCCCTTGGCCGAATAGTACAGTTGCACTGTTCAGCTAAAGGGCAGATTGCTGAGGGTTTTACCGGTGATTTGGGGTGTTCTGCTGTCTGTTCGACGTGATTCCGACACAAGGAGGTGCTTCGGAGTGCGGGGAATCTCTAGACGGCGTTGGTTTCACGTTTCTCCTGTTGGTAGGGGAACTTTTCATCGTTTTCTCTTGAGTGGGCTCCATAGGTTAGGATTTGTGGTTTATGGTTTGGGAATCATATGAATATGGTAGAGAGCAAGTCTAGGGTTTCATATGAACAATTATTTCCCTGCCTTACCAGCATGTACAACCATTTGGTGCGATTTCCAGAATGAGGGTTTAGGGTTGGTTCCTGCTGTCTGAAAGGTGACGGAAGCGATCGTCGCATTTTGTGAACGTGACGGCTTGTCCAGTCGTGATTCAGACTGTAAGGTGACAGGTTGGTTCGTCGTGATTCAAGCGTTGATTGGCGACCGCTGTGTTGGTTGCGATTTAGAATGCGGCCACCCGAGCTCTGGGGTTCTATGGCCAGTCTAACTGTTAGCCATAGTACACTGTCTGGGCAGTGCTGGTTATGCAATGTAGGGTTCGTATGGGGTGTATCGGCTTATACCGTGATTGATAACTATGAGTTTTGCTTGGATATGTGTGCATAGCGAGTTGGGTTGTTTACGCCTTCCATGGTTACCTCTCTAGTCGGTTACCCAAGCACCGGGTGCTTGAGTTTTGTCCCGTACGGTGAGTACCGTGAAAGTTTGTGTCGTCTTCCTGGACATTCTCACTTCTGAGTTTGAGTTGTATGTCCAGCTGAGGGAAAGATGACAGTGGGCAGCGACTTGTGTTGTGAGTGTGCGGTCGCTTGTAGAGTGCTCGTGGTTGGGAGACAGACACTAGTAGACATACTGGTCCCCAGCTAGTCCTGTTTCCAGTGCCTCACTTTAGGGAGCTCAGGCCGGAGTCTTTAAAGGTGCCAGGCTTGGGCCTGCAGTCGTGTGGTCTGCAGGGGTGGTGTTGGTTGGTCTCCACAGTTTTTTTTTGACCCTGTCGAGGTGGAGCGACAGCTGGACCTTTTGTCCGTGGCTACGAGGCTGAGAGGTAGACTTGTGTTGTTTGTCCGGGTTTGTGGCTGGTGTCGCAAACCAGTTCTCGTGACTCATGTGTGGCGTACCCTTCTTAGCTTGTACACTTGTACGTGGTTTGTCGTTTATTTACTTATAGAAGAAGTACCCTGTGTAGGCTATATCACCTTTATTTGCTTATGTTAATTACTGTACATTGCTCTCTCGGCTTTTGGGGAGCTACCCTACTGAGCCAGTGACTTGTGAGGCTTACCCCTTCTTCTTCCAGGTGAAGAAGAGCAGGAGGGTTCCCGTCCCTCTTCTAGTTCAGGACCGCATGACAGTGGCGTTAGGCCGACATCACCAGCAGAGTAATACTTTTACTTGTTGTGCCTCGGGGATTTTGTCCCAGGCAGTTGTACTTGGACTATGACTTTGGTTTAGAACTAAAAAATGTACATTCATGTGAACATGTGTAAGATATGGTATCTTTTATATGTTCAGCGTGTTCTTTTATATTTCTACGGACATGTGTGTGTTGATATCCCTTGCGAGGCTTCGGCCCGTTCGTGGGAGACGGAGTCATGTCGGGCACGTTATTGAGTTAGCGGGCCTGAATGGCGAGGACCGTCACAATATTGGTGGTATAATAGTTTAAAATCCAATAAAATAGGAAAGCCAACTTGTTTAGACAATACATAAGTGTGTCAACTTGAATTGATGAGGAAATAGTTCTGTTTGCCAACAAATACTGGTGGTTGTCGACAACTACAGGTTGGTTGTTAACAGTCCATCCAGAACTACATTCATGAATCTGAACTCTAGTTGTCGACAACTACTGATGGTTGTCGACAGACGACTGGTGGTTGTCGACAGCTACTGGTTGGTTGTTAACAGCTCTAGTTTCTGGGTTCTAGAATCCATGGGTATCTGTCGACAGATATGATCTGTCTGTTGACAGACACTGGTCTTCTTCTTGGGAGGGGTTAAAATCGGTTGGAAAGACACTTTAAAGTGATCCTATTATTTATTGAAGCTCAACCAATGGTTTTGGGTCTTGAGCACATTCCTATACATAAAATTCCATGATCAACATGATGAAACAACTAGAAGGATGAAGTGAGGAGACTTTCACAGTATGGATAGCATGTGGGGGAAATAAGAAGAGTGAGGAAAGGTAATAACAAAGGTGGCTTAATCCCAAGGACTCTAATTGAAGGAGGAAAAAGAGAGAAATGGCAATCCTACCTGATGATGAGAAGAAAACCTCCTCCTTTCTTCTACTTTCTCTAGAACGTAGCCTCTTCTACTGCAGCAAAAGGAGCAGCGGCAAAAGAGATGATGTAAGTGTCCAAAGGGTACATAGGAGTGAACAAATGGGGTTTATATAGGCTGTCCTACCTACGAAAGGGATGACGATGAGGAAAATTCTCATCATTTCTCAACCTCCTCCATCAGCCACGTTAGAAGCTTATCACAGCCCACGATTGCATGCATTTCCATGCATGCCAACACGTAGAAGGGTTAATCCTAATGATCATTCTAACTTGAGGTTAGTTTTAGCCACATTGGGAGGGCTTTTACCCACACCCCAACACGTGCCATAGCTTTGCTTCAAGGCTAAGCATCTCTCGTGAGTAGGAAAAAAAATACTACATAAATCCTTCACGTAGATATAATTTAATTCCTCTGTTTCATTTGGACCTTTAATTTAGTATTCATATGATGTCCATTTAAGATGAAATTTGAAACATAAACTAATTGGAATGTGCTACAAATTCTGGTGATTTTAGTTTAATTTTTTATTTTTTTATTTTGTTGGGTGAAAATTGCCCCAAAAATAAATAAATCGACTAAATCTCGATATCCGTACACCAACAATTCTAGATATCTATATTTTTGGAATCAACACATTTTTCTAAGAATTATGGTGGTCTCAAAATTTAATTATGTTATCAAAATCTGATGTCGCTCTGTCGGGATACGCATGACAGAAAGTGGTACTGGTGTATGACAGCGTGTCCTACATACACCATTGGGTCTAAATATCCAGATTTAAGACTAGTTATTATGTATAAATAGAAGTTACTAAGTAAATCATGATGTCTAGAATTTAAGGATATTACACTTTTCAATCTTGTCAAACTACTCTGATTATGTGCTATCCAACTCAGAACTATTATCTTTCTAATTAACTGTGTCATAGGTGCCGAATTAACTTTCCATAATACATGAGTAAATCCATGAACTACTAATCTTTGTATCTGTTTCTGACTCTTTTCATTTTACCACAGACATTATTTTAATTGAATCACCTGCCATCTTGTTCTTGGTACTGCATGACCTGAAAACTATACTTACTAATTTAATACACATTTAACATTCCTTCTCAATATCTGCAAAATAACTCTTAAATATGCTACATACTCCTTTTCACTGATTCTTAATTGGTGCTATCTCATCCTCAAATCAACTTCGAAAAATACTCTTGGTTGGTTAATACCTTTATTGACTGCAACTACTCAATGAATTTATCTATTCTAAAAAGTGGATCCCTATTCTTGATAATTACCTTATTCATCTGCCACTAATCAATATATAATTCATAATTCTCATTTTTCTTTTTGAAAAACAATACTCAGGCTTCCTACAATCAATAATTGGATTGAATTTAATATTTTTATAATAATTTCTTCCACTATCTCCTCAACTCTCTCAATTTACTAAGCCTCGCGAATCATTTGAAAAAACATTTATAATTCTCTTTACCACATGAATATTTTCTACTTATGAATGAAAACATCTAATTCTTCTCTTTATACTATCTATCACTGTTCCACTAACTTCCAATTAATCAATATCTAATATTATATTATGTTCCTATAACTATAAGATCAACAATCTGGCTGACATCACATCTTATTTCTTTACATCTCTATTGAAACTAAATGGCTTCTATAAAATTTGAAATCTCTGCCTACACTTAAATAATTGCCACGATTCATTCTTGATCTTTATGCTGCGATTGCCCCCTTCTTGGACTACTTCTATTACTGGCTATTGAGGTGTAATTACTTATATTTCAAAACTTTCACAAGTAGAGATAAGTGCTGATCAAATATCCTTGCTAATCACAGTTGAAACATCTATACTTTGATAATGACACTATCCCTACTATCAGTCGGTACTTGATTTGGGATCTTTCGACCTCTCGGTCTATATTTATTAACCTTTATGAACTAATGACTTCCACTCCTCCAGAACAAAATATCTTCTTCTACTTCGCTCATCTCTAATAAAAAAATTCTATGACTCATTAGCTTATCTTACTTAATAATATCTCCTTATGTTACTGCTTGTTGAACTGCCATTTCCACAATTTCATACATAAATAATGGCATCCTTTCTTGCAATTCCACCATCAACTTTCTGATAAAATGTTTCATCATCTCACACTAACTCCTGCTAAACATCATCATATAAATCTCATCTAATATAAGATACTCTAACACTGACAAATTTTCTACTGCACTGCTACAAACTGCTGCCTCTTTGTTTACTAATATATCATTGGAGCTTCTTAAAATCTCTGACCAAGTGATCACCTCAACTTCCCTTCCAGAAATTACAGCCCACATCTATATTTGTAGTCTCCACCATTCCTTACGATTATGCAAATCTCTATTATTGGAAAGCAACTAAAACAAAAATTTTTCCCTCAGGGAAACATTTCATACAAAACACTCACCCATTCTGATAAACTAATACACTACTATATCTAAACTTGGTTCATCCGTATACATAAATAGCTGCCATTAGCCCACTGATTCTGCTAAACTTGCTATCCTGATCTAAAATTCCATCGTACTTTGCCAAATTCTTTCCAAGAACTCTCTCCAACAACTATCACACTAGGTCAATTGATTCTCTGACCTTTCTCTACCAACTTTCCAATCTCACTACTCTACCATTTCAATTTTACAACAAACATCATCCAAAACACAACATAACATTAAACACATAAGAAAACCGCGGACCTACCACCAACAGTGGAGTTGAATTATGTACTGAGACATTATAATCTTCATGTTTTTCTATATTCTAATTGGATCTTGCTCTGATATCAACTATGATGATTCTCACCGTCTCGCAGTCACAGATGATAGTCCAACTGCGGCTCCACCTCTACAAGAACAAGAAACTATGAAGACCAACCGACACCACCTGTATTCTGGCCGGACTACAGACCCACACTTCTCACATTTTTGTAGGTTTCAGAGCATGTAGAGTGAGATTGTGGAGACAAGAGACTAGTTGTGGCCTAACACGTTTACTAGTGTCTCCTCCCCCAACCACAAGAGCATTATAAGCGATTGAAAGAAAGAACAATCACACCACAAATTGCTGCCCCATCATCGTCTTTCCCTTAGCCAGACGACAACTCACCACAAAGGAGTAAGGGAGTCTAGGAGAATAACAAGACCTTGACGGTACCACTATAGTTGGACTAACTCTGTGCATATAAGTGCCTGTCTCATAGAGATCCTGGGATACTCGACTAGAGAGGTATTATGGAATAAGTGTCGGACCACCGAACTCGGTAAACCATAATCACAACGTCAAACTCGCATAATTAATATTCTCATAATAACACCACTAGGAACCATTCAATCATCACAGACCTTACAACCATACCATCAGCGAATCCTCAAACTAGGGTACAATCGATCACATGGTCAATCCCAAAGTTCCACATGAAGATCAATTCACAAGAAATCACTTAAAAACCACAAATCATGTTATTAAACCACAATAGAACCTTCGTATAATTTGGTTTAAAAATCAGTTTACCAAAAGGTCAACCCTAAAACACCATTGAAGAAAGACCCTCAGGAAACCAAAATGCATCTAGGTGCCAAACTGCATTAAGAACGTGTTCGCCTGAGAGACTACGACTCCAAGTAAGAATGCACCATGGATCCCAACCGCGTCATGATTGCGGCTACCCATCAAACTGCATTCTCAAATGGAACGCCAAATTCACAGCTGATTTCACCCAGAAACCCTAAAAACCCGTACTTTACACTAAGCATACACCATCGTAACCATTTAAACCTTCACATAACCATCCAGGCCTCCCTTTAAACAATGTAAAACATTGAAACATCACCTTAAGTTCATATATTTGCATTCTAGCATGATTTTCTCATGTTTAAACAAAAAATCAAACACAATAAATCTAATTCTCACCATTCAACGAGATTACACCATTCAAATCATACACATATCATCTGTTGTTGGAACATATGAAGGAACTGCGAAAACAAAGGGGAATCACCTCCGTGAAGAACGACACTCGGAGTGGCTTTCTCGCAATCCAATAGCTCCTCCTGAGCCAAAGCCACGACAAGCAAGATGCAAATTGCCAAAACCTACAAAAAAAACTACCAAAGCTATGCTCCCTCGACCAAGATTAGGCGTCTGCTCAGCTCAGTTAGCAAACAGAGACTTAAAACTACAAAGATCGAGAATGCGTCTAGGTTGACAGCCGCATTCAAAACGCACCGTATTGGGTGATTGTGTTCTGGAAAGCAACGCCACGCATCTCCCCAATGCACGCCATGCGTCGTGCATGCACCAAAAGATAGGAAACAACAGTTCCGAGAATGTGCTTAGGGTGGCCAACGCATTATGAACATGCCCAACCCTACTGCATTTTCAACCAGAGAACTATGGCACACAATGGGCCAAAATCATTAGTCTAAAACACTAACTCAACCTACAAAAATCCTAAAACACAATCCATTGGCCACACATTGGCCCAATAACCAAGTGAAATCTGATAATTTGAAAATCCAAAATGTCTAGATACTACACGAATAATACCTAATAATAGATATGATGATCATTTTCATATATCTAGGGATGCTTTTGGAGAGGTTTATAGAGTTCCATCTTTGACACTTGCTTAGTCGAAATATAAAGTACATAATAAGTTAAATACTTCTCTTACTTTATCAAAATAGCATATTTTCCTCTACCTTTCTGTCAAATTACTCAGCATTGATCAACGATGAGTGTGAAGATAGAAAGATGCCAAGGCCATATATATATTTGATGAAGCTCTTTTTAAAGTATTATTGGGGTATTTTTTTCATAGGCATTTGACTCAAATATTTTGAAGAGAGGATAATACATAGATAATGGGCCTTTTATATATTAGGACTTTGAGCAAA
Source organism: Colocasia esculenta (assembly GCA_014218235.1). Lineage (NCBI taxonomy): Eukaryota > Viridiplantae > Streptophyta > Magnoliopsida > Alismatales > Araceae > Colocasia > Colocasia esculenta. The sequence continues at coordinate 90,475,884 of CM024766.1, read as the reverse complement.
GACTTATGAGCCATGTATACATTTAATCTGTGACTTTCAGATGGACGTAAAAATAGGACTTTAGCAAAGATTTATTTATTTATGTGACAATCATCAGACTCATCGACTACAAATGGTCCACCAGATCTCAACTTTAATGTGTAAACCTTAGAAAGATATCATTAAAATGAATGTCTTGGAAACATAATTCTTGGTAAGAAGAGAAACAAAGAAACTCTCAATTGGGCTCCAACATGATCCAACCAATTCAAAGTTCATTGTTCCTTGAGGGACCAATGCAAAATGCCATTTTCGTACCCAATTCTGCTGCACACTACAAAAAAATGAACATTTGTCAGCGGTTGGAAACCGCTGGCAAATATGATCCAATCGCTGACATATCGTTATGTCCGCGCCTACCCACGAGCTACCAAAGCCGCGGCCAAAAAGTCCGTGGCCATACCTTATGGCAGCGACTTATGGACACCGCTGACATATATATCATTTGTCCGTGGCTTTATACTTTACAGCAACGACTGTCAGCCGTGGCCATTAGTGTATTATGGCCGCGGCTTTTGGCCGCGGACATAGATTTCTTTTATCAGCGGCTAAAACCGCTGCCTTAAATTATTATTATCAGCGCTTACAAAAGCTGCGACCATATGTTATATTTTTGTCAGCATGTACTAGCCGCGAACATATGTCCCTGTGGCAGCGGCTTTCCAGCCGCTGACATATTGTCAGAAAGAAAAAAAAATTTATTTAATACATACAACACTCTATATTCATATATATGAACCACCTAGATTATTCAATCACATATATTATCATTGAGCCACCACCCAGGCTCGCTGGATCATTCAATCACACTCTATTGAGCCACCACCCAGGCTCGCTGGATCATTCAATCACACACTATTGAGCCACCACCCAGGCTCGCTGGATCATTCAATCACACACAATAAATATAATGCATAAATATTATTATACAAATATCCATAAAAGTAGAGAATGTATGTGAAAGTGTAATAAAATAAGAGAGAAATCAAGAGACATGATCATCATGATCAGAATAATCATCTGCTGCCTCATCTGTCCCGCTATCGCTATCGCTCTCGCTCCGATGTGCAGGAGGTACGTGCTGGGTATGTGCCTGTATCTGGGAAAGGAGTATGCTCATCTCGTCCACTTTCGTCGCTACATTCTCCAATCGAGAAATCTTTTCTCGCATTTGAGTCATCTCCTCTGCCTGTGCTTTCAACTTTTCTTCTTGAGCTTTTAAATGTTCTTGCATTATCCTTTCTCACTCTGAAGTGGTAGGCGTTCCTGTAGATCTATACCATGTGCCCAACGTCTCTCCACTACCCGCACAGCGAACATGGCCAGGTCGATCTTTTCCCATGACCGAAATGAAGGCATCCTCGGGAGTCGTTGGGGTGTGGCTCTCGGCATCCATGTTTGAGGAAGGAGCAATCATCTGAGTCATAGCATCCTACAACAAAAGGTAGAGAAAAGAATATTAATGATACAATTATTGTAATGAAAACATATTCACATAAAAGAAATAGAAATAAAGTTGCTTATATACCGTCTCCTACTCTCCTCATCTACCCAGCTCTCGCTGCCGTCAGGTAAGTCTTTGCATCGACCCATCTTGAAAACCTCAAGTCGATGCAGAGTACGTCCATGCACATGAGACTGTTTAAATTTAGACAAAATAAGAAAGACATATAAGTAACTAAATGAAAGGGGTAACATAATTCATAAAACATAACTTACAAAATCATTCATCAATTGATAATGACTAGTCCTGCCCCGTCTATATGGCATTTACTGAGTGGCATGGTTTTTCTTATTTCGGTCAGCAACCCTCTAAAAAGACAAGAATAGACAGTTACTATTCCATTTATAGAAACAAAATAATCATAAATAGTTATATTCTAAGCATTTTAAATATTACCCGCTCATCTATAGTAGTCCACATCTCGCACATTGTTTGCCATTCTAAGGAGTCAACACCTGCTGGGACGGAGACAATCACATCATCTAAAGACTTGCCATTAAAATGCTGACATGAAATACAAAATTTTTGTCAATATATAAACAAGTTAAAAAAAATAAAGTACATATGAAAATGAAATAGTATATTAACTTACTCTTTTTTTTTTTTTGCTACGCCAGCTGCGATGCATGACGCTCATGTGAGCAAGCATCTCCCTATTTATTTTTTCTGTTCGCTCCCACTGGTACGGCAACTGCAAAACAAAGTCACTCAATTATAAGAAAAATAGACACATAAAGATCTCTGAATAGCAACTCCTTAGTCGCAACAGGCAGCTTCACAAAATCTTTTTGTCAAATCTTACAATACATTTTTGATACAACGCCCATACGACTCGTAAAGTGATCTTTTTGTCAAAATTGTTTCTCTATGCTCTGAATTTAATGGGAAAAAATGTTTCTCTTTTCCAAAAGGTGAAAAGCAAACATGTATTATGAGTCTAGAATTCCAAAAACAAAAACAGAAAAAAAAATATCAAGAAAAGGAGGCAATCAGTAGTCAATAATATAATTTCTTCTTCAACCAAATAACCTAGACATACCCAATAACCTGGTTCTGCTATGCGTTATATCCTGATGACTGCAAAAGCAACTTCCTTGGAAAAGAAAATTCCTTCAAACATTTTCTTACCTCCAGAACATTTAGAGAAAAATAAAATTTCTTGTTCTCACCTGTGGGTCTGTCTTCTTCCATGGGTGACATTTAACATTAAACCTAAATAAGATTTCGCCTAATAACTTAATTAAATTTTCTATGTCATATCCTTGTTATCACAGTTTTCTTGTGTGTATGCGTGTGCGAAGCGAGCACGAGAACATGCGTGTGTGAACCCAACCCCATGAATCTCTCAATCCTTACAGCCTTCATCTCCGGAAGAACAGAAACAAACCCTTCAAAATTCACAAACTCCCTCCTCAGTCTGAATCAAGAACAGATGTAAAAAAAAAAAAGAACAAAAATGGCCCAAAATGCTCAAGTGAAGAAGAGGGCTGGCACAGGGGTTTGAAGGGGGAGTACGGTGAGGTGGGGGTGCTAGCGCAGGGGTTTGAAGGGGGAGTGTGGTGAGGTGGGGGTGCTGGCGCAGGGGTTTGAGGGGGCTGTGCACAATGGGTGGGGGCGAGGGGGAGAGGGGGCACTGAACGGTGGGCGAGGGGGCACTGGCAGGGGAGAGGGGCCGCCAGAGGGAAGGGGGCCGAGGAGGGAGGGGTGGGGGCCGCCAGAGGGACTCACCGTGGGGGGTGGGGGCAGCCACCGGAGATGAGGGCGTCACCGGAGCCCTCGCCTGCCGTCCGTCGTCGGGGCGTTGCCGGAGGGAGAGGAAGGCGTCGGTGCGTCGCTGGCCTTCGGGAAGAGAGAGAGAGAGAGGAGAGAGAGAGAGAGAGGAGAGAGAGAGAGAGAGAGAGAGAGAGAGAGAGAGGAGAGAGAGAGAGCAGTAGGGTTTTGTTGGCGGGAAGGGGTGAAAATATGGCAGCGGCTATATAGCCGCTGCCATATTATTATTTAGCAGCGGCTAACAGAAGCCGCTACCATATAATTTTATGGCGGCGGCTAACAGCCGCTGCCATATGTATTAATTTTAACAAAAAATACTTTAAAAATATACATTTACTATATACATTAATATATTTAAATTTTTATAATTATAAATATGATAAATTAATGAGGAATCCTTATCAGATATTTTACTTATAGGTTTCGGCAGGAGGTACCTAAAAACTGAGACGGAGGGAACTTTCTGTGATATAGTGGAAGAAACATTGCAAAATGATGATCATTAATCTAGAAGGCGAGCCTCGGTGATTTCTTGCATTACTACAAAGATGATTTTTTGGACGAGTTACTAGGTTATATTGATTTCACTGTGCTACTGAACCTTAGCTCCAAGCAGTTGGCAGTGCAGTGTACTTGCATCCTGCCTGAAGGACTGCGTTTATTATGCTCCTGGAGACAGGAGTGCCAGCATGAAAGATCAAGAAATTGACGATCTTTTGGAATCCATAGACTTGCAAGATGGAGTAAAGACAAAATTCGTTCTGAACATTTTGTCAATGGAAGACGCTGCCGGAGAGAAAGTGCTTGTGTTCAGTCAGTACATTCTTCCACTCAGATTCTTGAAGAGGCTAATTCTCAAGATTAAGGGCTGGCAGTCAGGAAAGGAAACTTTTATGATTTCTGGTGATACTAGTACTGAACATAGCGAAAAAGCGATGGAATAATTCAACCAGTCATCTAATGCTAAGGTCCTCTTTGGTTCAATCAAGGCATGTGGTGAGGGCATCTCGCTTGTAGGAGCATCAAGAGTCATTATCTTAGATGTTCATCTGAATCCTTCTGTATCTCGCCAAGCCATTGGGCAAGCATTTAGACTAGGGTAGACCAAGAAAGTTTACACCTATAGGTTGGTTGCTGCTGATTCTCCTGAAAAGAGAGATCACCATACTTGCTTCAGAAAAGAGCTCATTTAAAAAATGTGGGTTGAATGGAGTGAGCATTCTGGGTGCAGAGATTTTGAGCTTGAGAGTGTTGACATTCAGGATAGCCAGGATATTTTCTTGGACCATTTACTTCCAGTTGAAGATATCAAATCTCTATATAAGAGGTAGCAACAGTATCAATCTTGTTCATCTATAATCTTCTCAGGTTCTACATATTAGATTTATTTTGTTTAACAAATGGGTTATTCGTTGTTCAGGTAAACATTGCCAGCCAAAGGGACAGAATTTTGCTGCTAACTGACACTGTACATTTGTCATTGACATTTTAATGCTGTTTCCAACTTGTTGGTTCATGAGTTTAATTTGATATATATATATATATATATATATATATATATATATATGATCGTTGAATTAGAGACTATATCTCATCAAGATCTCCGTTATTAAAAGTATGAACATTACAATTACTCTATTAAATTTGATTCATCTTTAAAATCAATCGGTTGAATTTGATTCACATTTTAAAATCTGACCATGCATGTGGACTCATCATTCTAAACCAGTACTATGGATGAAGACAGATGTCGATCGACCTAGTACTTGAGGACCCAAGTTTAGACTTAATTACTGGAAAACCCAGACCCCATACTTTTTGTTTGACTAAGTAAAATAGTGCGTAAACAGACTTAAAGTCTTTCGACTCTCGGAGGCAGAACATGTTCTCACTCATGAGACTAGCACGCCTACATTATGAGATAAGTTGATGATCATGAGTTTGCTTCATGGGTACGTATATTCTTTCAAAGATATAAATTTACTCTGTTCTCAAATTTTAATTGTTTGATTTAAGTTTAATAAACACACAGAAATATATATAAACACATATGTATATATATATGTTCACTAAATTTGTGTATAATATATTTATATTTGAGAATATTACAAGTATATATATATATATATATATAGAAAAGCTTATTGCACTTGTGCAAAGTGCACCAGTGCAATCCACATGGGTTTTTTTTGGTGCCACATGGGCAAAAAGTACATGTGCATGGTGCTACATGGGCAAAATACCCATGTGACACTTATGCACTTTGCACAAGTGCACAAGTCTCTCTCTCATATATATATATATATATATATATATATATATATCTAGCACAAAATACATATATATTTCAAATATAAATAACATATGTATATATCAATCACTAAACTAAAATAACATATTATTAAAAATATATATGTTGTAGATATGTCTGATTTGAAGTTTTTTTATTTAAAAATGAATAAAATAAAATTTTTATATTTGTCAGCGGCTACTTGCTGCTGACTAATACATATATATCAGCGCTTTGTAGAATCGTAGACATAACATCTATATATCAGCGGTTTTTACAGCCGCGGAAGAGTATATGTCTGCGGTTAAATGAAGCCGCGGCCTTAACTCAACATTTGCCTGTGGTCACATTTTAGCCATTGACGTATGCTAAACTTTTGTCAGCGAGTACAACTAACCGCGGACAAAATATTTTTATGGCAGCGATCTACAACAGCCGCTGCTTTATATCTCTTTTGTCCTTGAATTGTCAGCCGCAGACATATATTCGTTGATAAATGTTGGTCCTCCTATAGTGACAGCAGATGTCATCCATCTCTTTCTGGCTATATATTTAGCCCACATAGAATGCACACAATAAAAAGACCTATATATATATATATATATATATATATATACAACGGTTTATATATATAATAGCTGGTCCTCTGTGGAGTTCAATCTCTTACTCATGCTCTTGACACCTTCTTGTTAATTAGTCTAAGACACGAATGGTACTTCTTTAATTTCTTGTTAACAGTACTATTAATTCTATAGTGTCTCTCTTGGCATGAGCTGTGTTGTTGGAAGAACATTGTTCTTTCATCTAAATGGCCCTGCAAAGGTTGTGATCATTTGAGAACTGTGGGTAATGCCATGGCACGTTAAACCAAAAGAGTATAGTACATGTGCATATTGCATGTACGTATAAGCTCACTGCATGCCCTATATGTCAACGAACGTATGATCATGAATCTTTGCAAATTAAATTATCGTCTTAGATGTTAATCTAGACCATTGGAGTTGATTCCCCGTGGGATTTGCTTGTCATCAAGTGATTAAACAATGCCTACAGTAGTCAATTAATATCCTCATCGTTGCCGACCATTCCCCGCATGGATTAGTCAGGGTTCAAGTTGTCCAGACAATACTTAAAATAGTTGTCAGGGCAATCAACTACCACCAACGACACCTTTACAGTACATGATATTGAAAGATGGAAATGCTAAAGATGCTGCGTCCTTTGATGCAGCATCCCTTTTTGTTTATTAGCAGGTGCCCAAGTGATCATGGTGAACTGTATGTACTTAACCGCGGAAGAAAGAAAAAGTCCGAGTTAACCAGCATACTTATTTAACTAGTAGCTGATCATGTCATGCTAATGATACGAGGGCCACAAGGAGATGCTCTCCTGTTAGTAAGATGGTGGTGATTAGGATATGATTAGGACTCCAGAAAGGTCAAAAGGTAACAACTACAGTGGATGCCACCCCCCCCCCCCCCAAAAAAAAAAAAGAAAGTGCAGATTCAAGGGGGCATTACCTTGACACAGGACATCGTAACTCAAACCATTGTCTTCTAATTGCTGTGCTGAGGCTGCTGGCATTTTAAATTAAGTGATCATCATTATGTGCAGATGCTGTTAGCAGCCTCCAAGGTTATTGTGTGACCTCCTGCTGCACTTTGGGGAGACAACCCTGCAAAACTAGGCAGGCCAAACCATGGGCTGTAAGCTACCACCATCCCTGATTAAAGGGTCTGTCTTAAAAACCTCAAAAAACACTTGCAAGATTGCAGAAAAGGCACCTTTCTGCTAGAGGCGCACCTACCACTTGTATAGTGTTGTTTCATGCTACAGATGCTCTTGGGCCAGGGAAAAATGAGACTTAATTGGGTTCTTGTGTTAACTTATATCTAAATGAAATCCTTGACATGGAAGGAGGGACAAACTAATGCATCATGTCCTTGTTTAAGCATGCTTGTCCTGACCCTTTCATGTCCTTTAATTAAGGGTGCTTGTCCTGGTCCTCTCCTCCCACAAGATCCCCTTTGCTGTTCTCCGATCAGTACTATTTACCTGTGAGAGTTCAGCTTTCCTAGGAACCTGGCATGGAGAATGCAGAACATATTGCTCTCAATTTCCGAATAGAATATTCCATATTGTAATCGTTTGAGAACACAGAGAAAATCTGATAACCTCCCTTTGACTGTTTAAAGAACTTTTGTTTATGGGGAACGGCCGAGTAACGAGTGTATGTGCTTCGTCCATATGGAGATCAAGAAGACATATATGAAAGTGAATGGACATTACAAAAAGAATCAACATGTCGTTTCAGTGTAAAAAATATTAGTTGGAATCAGTTTCCATGTACATTTTATCCGCAGAGTATCCATGACTCTTTGAATTTGTATTCACATATGCATCATTAGGAGCTCGATTTGAATGCAAAATCCAAAAACGGGCAATAGGAAAACTTGCACTATTTAATAAGCTTTAGATTACAAGAGAATTTAAGCGGATGCATGGCGATGGCTTCCCATCATAGCACATGAGACTTTACTGTAAGAGATTGTGGCTCCTTATTCTAAGCCCATTGAGCTTAGTTTGGCAGTTCGAGCTGAGGTTTCTTTTTTAACAAAGAGGAAAAAGGATTTATGTCAGGTCCTATGCGACATATGCATTTATACAGTCTGATCATCGAACAAATGGACAGAAAAAAGAAATCGGACACGTTTTAATGGACCAAAATTTGACACACTTGTTAAGAGGGATGCACATTCTTCTTTCTTCTTCTTCTTTTTTTTTTTTGAATTTTTAGATTGACGGACATGTGGCCAGACATGTTCTAATTCTTTTGGAAAGAAAATTATTTGCAAGTCAGCTGGCAGTGCAGCTAGCTAGGGACTAGTAGTTCTCTAACTTGATCCAATTCCCGTTCTTCACATAACGTTCTGAACGCAACAAGCCCACAACCATCTCTCGTGTATGTGAGCCCAACAATTGCATCCTCCTTTTAAACAGTAGTACTTTGCTTGGAATGGACCGAATTGGACAGAGGACCATAAGTTGGCATGGGCCGATGGATAGGGCTGGTGAGCCATCTGACTCAGCACCATTCCTTTTTTTTAATATTTTTAACAGGGACTCAAAGCTAATCGTCAGATCAGAGTTCAAATAGAATTGAGAAACTTGGGCCGTAAGTAAAGGGGCCCAAAGTAATGTACTCAATTCCAATTCAGTTCAGGCCCAGTCCCCCAGCTTCGAAAGTGTTTCAGTTTGAGTCGTCAACCCAAAGGTAGGCCCAAAAAACCCACAACCAGCTAATACCTAAACCAATCACCTTCCTTTAAAAGATTGTTCGTTTGTTTAATTCCATAAGATTAATAGGCCATTTTATGATATTTCCATTTTTGTCTCATATTCAAGAGTATGGTTGTCGTATATTTTCTTTTTTCCTAATGCATTTTATTTTTAAATCTAAAAATTAATAATATGAAATTTCTTGAAGCTGGTAATATTCAAACCTGAAGGTTGTATGACATTTTATACACTTGAGAATGCAAAAGGTTCATAAGACAATATGCATAGAAGTTTAAGAAAATTTAATTCACAAATTCGCATTAAAAAAGGCAATTGCGACAATAAGTATTTGCATAATAGCCTTTTTCTGTAACATCTGAACTCTTCCATAGATGATGCAGGCAAAAGTAGAAGCCGTGTCACTCCGCTTCCAAATTATTATGTAATTAAACATTCAAAATAGAAATTGCACACCAACTAGTTAATATTTGGGTCCACAATTAGCTGGGATTTGATGTTCTATACAACGACTGACATGAAAAGTGTGTAAAAGTTCTACATGCTCATAGCATTGCACTCACATTCATCAATAAATCCTTATATCAAAAGAGTACGGACGTACAACACCACAGTGCCCATTATGCTGAGTATAGCAAACTATATAACATGAACACTTCCAAGTCACCACAAAGAACAAAGAGATTCTAAGTACCACGGGCGCCTGGGTACCGAATACCCCGGCACCAGGCTGGTGGGGCCCGTCTAGAGAGTGTAGGCCCCACCACAAATGCTTGTGCCTAATGCCTGGATATTTGGTATTCGGGGACCCGGGTGCGTATCATTTCTCCACCACAAAACTACCACTTCGACAGTTGACATCTAGATAGCAACCTCCAAGCATCCAAACATATCAGGAATATACAAAACACATTTACAGATGAACATAAGACATAATTGACCGCTTTCTCCAGGTGTCAACTGCCTATGATAAACCAAACACATTTACAGCCATATGTACATGGTGCATTCAATCATTTTCCTACATGGAGAATAGGCAGTGATACATGCAGAGAACCAGACATGGTGCTACAGTCACTCGGTAGCTTTGTTCGGCTTCGGGTGGTGGACTCGCCAAGCCGCAGAATAAGTAGAGAGTGCCGATCCTGTCATGTTGAGCGACTGCTTAGTAAGATCCATGCTCTTCTTCACCATCAGCCAAACAGCCCAGAAGAATGCTATCCAGCCTGCAAAGGAAGTGTATCCATTAGTTCACCAGACGTTGCAAAAGAGTAAGGGATTACATATAAGAATGATCGTATTCCAACCAAAATCCACATTGGAGTTGTATCAACTAGAGAATATGTACGCAAATCCTGCATAGTGGATATATATCTTCTGAAACCTTAGCGGCCCGATTTGATTATATACTTCCCAAGAAAGAAACTGATTTTAGCATGGTGAAAGAGAAATCTTCATGTGCATAATGGAGAGGAAGTAGTTGCTAAATATATCACTCCATGCTGCAGCTTCATGAAAATCAAATTTTATGTTTACAGTCATATATTTCTTTCAACATATGGCAATGTAATCCATAGAGTAAACTGTTCGTAATGGTAAACAAGGAAATCAAATGATTGGATATCAAACAATGAAAAAATGGCAAACATAAATGAGCTCCACTTGCTATCCGGTGGCCGAGCAACAAGGCTGAGCTGGCTTGCTCGGCCGCGAGGGTGATTGGTGGGGCACCGGGCTCCACACCCACACCCGCACCCCACCAATCACCAACACAGCCAAGCAAGCCAGCTAGGCCTTGTTGCTCAGCCGCGTTGGTATTAAGCATTTCCCAACATAAATTTCTATAATTTGGTGAAAATTCAACTGCCAGGAGAATCTGAGCAACTACTTAATGGTTGACCAGCTTCATTGTTTCCTGAGGGACGAGGGGAAAATGTTTGACTAGTCTTCCTAAAACAATCTAATGAGATCCTTATAAAATAACAGTAATTAAGGAGTATTAGCTAAAGAACATCTACATTAGTTAATACCATACAGAAGCAAATAACATGAGAAATATCAAACTTTATCATGATAATTTGGACAATTAAACAGGTATAAGCATTATGAAAAAGGAAATTCATGTTGACACAGAATGAATCAGGTGTTATGTTTTCAAAGAAGAATCAGATGCTGCCAAGGAGAAGGAAATATTAGAAACATTAGACTGCACCTGTAGTCACAAGGACAGCAATGATTGCTGAAATGGTTATGGTGGATAGAACAAAGATAGCAACTGATAGAGCTCCAATATAAGTTGCTGTTAAACAGGCAAAGAGGATAGCCAAAAAGCCGCCTGCAACCACTAAGGACATAAGAATAGATATAATGATAGCGTTCACTGTTGCTGCCAGAAAGAAAAGCATAAACACCAACGCCCCTGTCAAAGCAAGAAGGGTAATTGTCCCAGCCTGAAATCATATCAGAAAAAGTTAACAGTTAATGCATATATGAAAGCAAATGTGCAGCGTCAGAGCTAGATCAGAAGCAAAAAAATTTCAAACAAATCTAATCTACAAATAATAGATTGATGAGCAGGAGAATCTCAGCCAATGAATCTGTGAACTCACAGATGATGAACCACGAATGTTGGAGGCACAAGGGATACAGGTTTGGCCAGCATGAATGTAAGCCATCAATACATAGAACATAAAGTCATGAGATTTACATTGACACCATGTGACTAGCAAGAAAAGAAGAAAAGATAGGACCATCATCTTTTAGCAAGCAGCTTGCAGAATCATACTTGTGTAATTAATGGATCTCCAAAGTTTAGTTTATATCCTAATAGAATGAATAAGACCCAAAATGGATGGGCTACTGAATAAGTTGGAAGGATTTCTAGATCCTTTTTCCCCTTTTGTTTTTTTGCGAGTAGATTACACTTGCAGAATATCATACCATCTCTCACTACCAATCTACCATTTTACTTCTCTTAGTGCCATCCAATTATGTTCAGAGTACTCCTTTTGATCATGAGGAAATGTGTAGTCTGACCAAAATGCCCAAATTAAATGATGGGCTGTCTTTCTCCTGCTTCCTATGTGAATAGAGGAGCATTTCTTGTAATTCCAATTTCCAAGTAAGTTACTTGGTTTAACCTAAGGTGATGGTAGTGCAAGATTTGCATGTACTTCAATGCAATGAGGTGTGCCTGCAAATTCCTTCCTTTGTAACATTGATGTATGTGCAGTAAACACTCCTTCCTTGTAACATCAGTAAATGTGCAATAAACACTATATTCTAATATAAAAATATGACTGATTTTATTACCATGGAAATTATGTGTTTATTTACTTGACAGAATAATAATGAATTCGTTAATGAGTTCGAGTTTAAACCAACAATAAGTTATGATGTGATTGGATGCTTTGGCAGTTGTACTAGAAAGATACTATCTGTCAGTTCAACTTCATTGTAAAGTGTTTACCAATATTACACCCTTTAAGTCGGACAGGTGACTATCCAGATTGGGATCCAGACTCCACTATCAACATGTTGATCCTTCAGCTCTTTTGGGAAACTTGAACTAAATGGAAATTTTGAGATGAATATCTACCGAGAATGAGAAGGAATCAATTTGGATACACCACTATGCGTGAAGGATCTAGGTAATGCAGAGATAGACAAAAGCACTGCAGAGATAAGGAAGATGCCCGTAGATCCTTGACACTCATTATTGATTATTCTTGCAGAATTCCAGTATAAACTCGAGATTTACAGAGCTGCAGGCTGAACCGTGGCCCCATCAAGTGGGCATGAGACAATGGAAAACAAGAAGGATTGCATGGAATATTCCTGGAGCAGAGAAGTGCAAAGACTCAAAATCAAGGCAGTGCTCAAGGAAAGGCATCCTTTGGTCCATAAATAGAAATAGAGACTAAAATAAAAGCAAAGAGGCAATATTTACTAAAAGAAAATTTGATATTTTCTTGGAGCTCCTGACAAGCTATTCATCCAAGATTGAGGTAAAAAAATGGATGATAATGTGGGAAAGTGCATAACTATGATGACCAAAGTAGAAAAAAAATTGCCAAGGGAGGAAAACCAAAATGACAAGGCAACTCAGAAAACTTGCACTACTTCCTGCCACTTTTTGATGGGTTGAACAACTTTTCCATATTAGTGAAGCCAGAGACGGTTTCCAATCAATGTCCATATTAGATTCATAAAATGTAATACATCTTACCAATTTCTGACTATGCTCGTGGACTAGCCAATGAATTTAGCAGGGGTTTACATAACTACAAATTCCCAAGTAAAAAGTCAGCAAGGAAAAAACCTCTTTACTATTATTTGCCATCTACATCAACAAAAATAAGGACATGCACAAGATGGAACTGATATCTAGCCTCCACACACAGACATTTCCATTCCTGAAGGCCTGCAGCAGTTTGCCCACAGGAATAAAGTCCTTCATTCGTATGACATGTTCTAAAACTGCCTACAACATGCACAGAATAGCATCCGAACAATAAAAAAGCAGGGTTTGTGGCCCAAAATTCATTGTCTGACCAAAATTCCGGCAGTGAGAAAGCAAAAATCTGCTTTATGAAAAACATTGCGAGCATGCTACACTAGATATAGCGGACCAAAGCAGATAGGGTTCTCAAAGGAGATAATCATAATCACCCGTCTGTACCCTTCCTGTTCTGGAAGCAATTAATTGGATAACAAGGCCAATGTGATGACACTATGTCAAGCAATCGCCGCAAATCCTTGCTGCAGGAGCAAGTATTCAGAAAGCAAGATCACCCAGAGAAACTGCCTCCGGAGAATTCGAGTTACCAGACCCAAAACTCAGAACACAACGGGAGAAAATCCGAATTACAAGCTATTTCCCTGCTCATTCACATAAACCCAAGTGAAAAAGGCCAAACGTTGTTCCAGGCGGACGAACCGACACGACGAAGAGCGCGCGCAGGGCGCTCCCGCGCCGGGCCCAGCGTTGGAGGTGGGCGCCGGAGTTCCCGCACGCTTCCCTGAGGTGAGGGGCAGTCTCGGTGAAGGAGCACTTGATTCGGTGGAAGAGCGGCGGCATTGGTTGCGAGCTACTGTCGTCCCGGGGGAAAACCCCGGCGGCGAAGCGGCGGAGAACAGAGCATAGCGTCACAGCGTCCTCCCCCATAATCAAGTCCTCGATCTGGATGAAGCGGGGTGTCTCCAGGGGATTCCCGCGGTCGTCCTCCGGGGACATGCCGTCGGATTCCGCCATCTCCCCCTTTTTGCGGAGCTCGCAGCCGCTACCGTTCGCCGAGGGGACGATCTGTTGAGAAGTGGGACTGCGACAGGGCTCCATTGCACGGGCCGAAATTCTATACTGGGTTTCCAACCAATAAAAAGATGACACATATGCCAAATTATACTCTTATTGGTTGGGCGCATGCAGTGCTGATGCAGAGGAAGTGCTCGTAACGAAGGTTCGAGACGTGACGTGGAGCTCTAGAAAGGCGGCGGCTTCAGGAGCCCCACTTTGTGAGCCACGTGATTTTCTCCAGTTGCACGTGGTTACCTTGCGACCTGTTGGCATTTTAAAGATCGGAAATTTTATATAGGGAAAATTGATTGGGGGTTCCTGTCAGAGCCTTCTGTTTTTTTCCTGGTCCCTGTCAGAATATCGGTAGACGTAAAGTCTCTTCTTTTCTCAAGGTTTAATTTTCAGTCCCTGTTTTTCGTATGTCACCATTACGACCCTCCACGCACGGTTTCGTCTCCTTCGCTTCCGTCTCTTTTTCTCATTCTCGTCTTACCCTTCCCTCTTTTTTTCCATCGCCTGTTCCCCAAACGACGCTGACGCTTCGATGGCCCGTGAACTCTAACTGATGGGAAGTTACATAACGTGCCAAGAACTGATACAGCAACCATTGACATCACTTACACAGCCTTTCGAAGGCCCGTGAACCGTTCTTCACAACTATAAAAGGAATATAGGGCCCCATACTTATCCTTCACAAGCTTCTAACGCTCTTCTTCTTCCTATCTTTCTTGCTCGTCTTCTTCATCTTTATTTGCAGATGTCTTAATCTAACCGTGCTCCCTAGAGGGATAGCAAGGCACCTGCCTCACCGGTGCCACCGTCGCCCCCGGCTCTCCCGTTGCGACAATCCACCTTCAGCGCCGACTACTGGGACGATTTTTACATGGGCTGGAAGATGGCTTTACAGAAAGCCTCCCGGCATTACGGCGACAAGGGCCTCAATAACATCCTCCCAGACATCGACCATAGGGTAGAACACATCCCTTCCTCCCCTTCCTCCCCTGACCGTTCCGGCACCTGCCCTTCCTCCCCTTCCTCCCATCCCTCCCCTGACCGTTCCGCCTCCTCCCCTCCGTGCTCTACCGAGTGGTCGGTAGAGTAGAGGTAAAGAGTTATTGTAACATGGCTTGTTTATGATAAGCATTTTCGTTTGATGCAGTCTTCTGTGTGCTTATGTATGTGCTCTGTATCATGCAAACTCAACATGTTACCAATAACACACTGTAACATCCCCTCATATAGTATAATCAACATGACCAACGACTGTAAGAGATTATAACATATAATGTAAAACTGTATGTTAGACTGTAGTGCTTGAACTGTAGTAGAGTGTAGTGCTCAAACTGTAACAGGTCTGTTCTTTAGTGTAACACTGTAGTGCTCGAACTGTAACAGTCTAGTACTTAACTGTAATATTTTATTACGTATAATATAACAAAATACGTAAGTGTGGAACTGTAAGAGTGTAGTGCGCGAACTGTAAGAGTGTAGTGCTGAAAATGTAAGAGTCTAGTGCTTAAACTGCAACATCTTATTACATATACTGTAACAGAAATCTTGAGGAGACAGTGCTCTTCTCCTCCTATCTTTCTTGCTCGTCTTCTTCCTCTTATTCTGAGATGTCTTCATCTAACATACGGTACACAGGTCAAACTGTAAGATTATTAGAGTTAAACTGTAACACTTCGTTACGTACACTGTACAACAAAACGTAATTGTAAGTGCGCGAACTGTGCAAGTGTATTACTGAAAATGTAATAGCGTAGTAGTGGAATTGTAACATCGTAGTGCGTAGACTGTAATAATGTATTACATACATTGTAATATTGGAATATCAAGACGACGTTCTGTTGTAACTAATATACAACATTTAAACTCGTCAGGATGTGAGTGTGAGGTGGGTTGCTACAAGTTCTTCGGTTGTGACCTGTTTGTTTGCACCATGAACAAATATATGCATGATCTACTTCTCCTCTTAATGTATTCTCCTCTTCTCGGTCTTCCTGGCAACCTTTTTGTTGTCGGTGGCTTGATTAGAACTTCTGATGGTTGAGGCGGATCCGGCATGTCAAATGTTGGGATAGGTTGAATGTTTCTTTCATATGCAGCCCTATACACTTCTATGCTGTAAAATGCCGAAACATATTGAGTAACGGCCTCCTTGTTACTGCCAATTGCTGCGCATGCATGCTTGCAAGGAATCTTGACAAGTTGCCAATGTCCACAGGAGCATGTTTGTAGATGGAGGTCTACGGCGTACGTCTTCATACTTTCAACAACCTCAAATTTGTCCATCTGAATGACGGATGCTAAGCTTCTCCTTCTTGAAGGTTTTTTTCGATGATTTTTTATACTTTAGGACAGTATGGTGTATCCCACAAGGCAGCATCAGTTTTCCTCTTTGTAGCCATTTCCATCATTTGCACTCTAATTTTGTCAACCATCTGTAGTATTGGTAGACTTCGCGCGTCATGTATCTAATTGTTGAATGACTCTGCCAAATTAGAGTATAACTCCCCAAACCTGTATGGCAATGTGAAGGAAATTAGGTTAACATCAAATATCTGTAACAAGTGTGTCTGCTACATACTGTAACCTTATTTAACACGTTCTGTAATAGATTATCCCTATAACTGTAAGCCCATAAATGGCAGAATGTAATATAACATATCGCTTGTGTATTTAAAGAGCCGAACCTTTGTCCTGGGAAACGAGCATGGGACCAGTGTTCGACATCATTTCGGAGCACCCATTCTTTGGCATCAGCAGAATTAAGCTCCATTGCCATCATTGCGTCTTCGTACTCTTGTTCAGTAACAGCATAGAGCAATGCACTGGAGAATTTTTCTAAGTAATTTTTTGAAAGGGGCGACATATTTCCCCGCACATGGGTCGTTGAAGTTTGCATGATGTGCTGGAAACAGTAGTCGTGATGATCATTCGGAAATATGTCAAGAATCGCTTCCTTCAGACCTCTCCCTCTGTCAGATAGGAACGCGATCCTTCTATCTGATAGCAATGCCTTTTTCAAATTTTGTAGAAACCAGACCCAGTTGTCATATGTTTCCGAATCTGCGATGGAGTATGCTACAGTGAATAGCTCATTGTTACCGTTTAAGGCACTGCAGCAAGTATAACCCCTTGCACTCTATGCTGTTGATATGAGTTCCGTCCAAAAAGAGCATAGGTCGACAACCAACTTCGAACCCATATGCAGACGCCTCGAAGCATATGAAAAACCGTTTGAAACGTTGAGTCTCCGGGTCCACTTCTAGAGACAAGATCGATCCGGGTTTGACTGTAATGCACGTTCGCGTGTACCAGTTCAACATATGATAGCTTGTTCTGAAATCACCGTATAGTGAACTGACAGCAACCTCTTTGCCCCCCACCATGCCTATTCAATGATTATACATGTTATGTAAGATGGTTACAGTACTTGTCCTTATACCTTACAGTAGCCATGTTAAGTTGTTACAATACAGACCCTTACAGTATATGTGTATAGTTGTTACAATACAGACGCTTACAGTATATGATTACAGTGGTTACAGTGGACTGCCGACATTGTTACAATATACGTCGAAATGATTACAGTTATTCATTCTTACATATCCTTACAGTATATGATTACAGTGGTTACAGTGGCCTGCCAGTATTGTTACAGTATACGTCGAAATGATTACAGTTATTAATTCTTACATATCCTTACAGTATATGATTACAGTTGTTACATGTGGCCAGGAGGTATTGTTACAGTATACGTGGAAATGATTACAGTTATTACAATGCATACCGATGATAAGGGATGCAGATACTGTATTCCCGACGGATGTCACTCATCATTTCACTTGCTCTGTAGGTGGGTTTATCAACTAGTTTCCCCTTCACAGCATTTGCTACCCACTTCTTAGATGTCCGTGGATGTCCGTCGCTCATAATGTCACATCACAGGTGTGTATGTTGTTGAGACTTTTGATTGCAAATTGTGGACCTCCACGAACGACGGACGCATGTAGGCGCCATGGGCAAACAAAGACATTGCAACATACAGTTAATCGTACAGAGTCGTTCTTCAAATATTTCCAATTAAATCCTCGTGCGATTGCGTAATTTGTCAGTTCCATCTGCAATAGCTCTTTGCTTATGAAGACTTGTCCTACCGAGTGTATTCTACCTACGGAATATTGCGTCAACACTGGTACTACACCTTCCGCTCCTTGTCCTTGGTCGTACAACTCCAAACTGCTTCCTGGTAATTGAAGGGGTTCGGTGGTTTCCAAAGAACCGCCATGCGTGTTTGAAGTACTTCTGCAAGTTATGTACATACATACGTACAAGATGCATGGGATAAGACGAAGGCTTTTTAAGAATGCATGGGATAACATGAAGGCTGGTGAAGAATGCATGGAGTACGTACCTATCGAGTGGTTGCCGATCACCTGACTGACGACTAGCATGCGTACTAAGGCAACGAGTTTCCACCGCATGAATTGTAGATTTATGAATGATGTTCCTTGGCACTTGTGAAGATCAAACATAGGTTGGACATCCCCATCGTCAAGCAACACCTGTTCAACGTCGGTATCCATGGAAGACAATACTTCAGTATGTTTTCTGCATGTTTACACCCAACCTTTAGGAAACCCTGCTATGAATGGACGCCAAATCCGTGTCCCTCCCTATGAAAAGAACGAAACTTTGATCTCCAAATGAACATCTTCCAGGGAGCTGTTCCATTGGGTCGTAGAGGAAGACGAACGTTTCGTGGACGACGAACGAAATAGGGTGCATAAATAGCATGTAATGACTGGTTTGGATGGGGGGTCAAATTGGCGGGAGTGCGTATAAGGCTAGCATAAATGGCGGGAAAGCTCTATACGAACGACTGTGATATCCTTCACGTCCCATCGTCCGTCGTACCGACTATTTTCAGCCGCCCAATGTTCATCATTCCATGGCACCGCCATCCCATGGGTCCACCCGTCGGGTCCACCGAATCCATCTCTTCATATATCTTGACTTTTCCCCTTCCCTTACTCCCTTACTCCTACACCACCATTTCTGCACCAAACGTCTTCTCTCTTACAGTTTCCCATTCTTCAGTTACATCTCCAGACGAAGCAATCCCTCTCTCCCCTCTAAGATGGCACCACGTCGATCTCCTACGAGCGTGACATTGAGAGCATCGCGCGCGGATGCGGTGCAACAAGCACTGATGTCCGTGGGAGTTGAGGAGGAAACCAGACTCCAAGTCATCCGAAATAGTAATTTCTTCTTACCGTAAGACGGATCATTGTCGAATGCATGTTTTGTTTTTTTTAAGATCCGATCTTCTCTTTGCAGAAAAGAATGAATTTAATATGCGATGCTCGCTTTCGTGGTACTGCTCCGTTATGCAAGATTTGCATTTAGGAGCGCGCATCTGAAGTTGATGAGAAATTCACCATTTCACGCGTGTGAAATGCCAAATGGTCACCTACCGATTTCACTCCTTGTCGATCTTATGACACGTTTCGATGGAGAGTGTTTTAAGATTGGCCCATGCAGCCTGCCTTTTCGCCTTCGGACATAGCAACAGTTATGGTATACCATATGTTGGTTCACCTATCGACCTGAAGACGGATGGGACAAAAGCTAGTTTGCGCCGCATCCTTGGATCCAAACAAACGATGGACATGCACAATATCCATCTGAAACTTAGGGAGTACGTTCCACAGGAGGGTGCACTAGCGGTTGAAATTTCGGTAAAGCTTTGGGTTGCGCTCCTATGTTCCTATTTCTTTTCCCCACAAGTGGGAGGTCGGGGTTGCTGTCCATTCTGCCATATCTGGACGACCTCCATGAGATGAAGAACGCCAACTGGGCTGCTGCCATCCACGAGTACCTGATATCGGGGGTGAAGGCATTCAGAACAGCAACTGGTTCCAGCAAAACCATCTTCTAAACGGCTGCGTTCCTGCTCTCGGTGTGAGTATGCTTTTACATACCTCATAAGTACTGTTACAGTACCCTTAGTTGTCTGTGACAATACCAAACGGTCTTTATTACAGTACTCGAAGACTTCTTTTACAGAGACATATGTATCTGTAAAATACGTTTACAGATGTCCTCTGTTGCAGTACCTGACGGTGTCTATTACAGTAGACATACGTACCTATTACAGTACGCGTAGACTCCTTTTACAGAGTACATATGTACCTGTTACATACGTTTACAGATGTCCTCTGTTACAGTACCTGACGGTGTCTATTACAGAAGACATATGTACCTATTACAGTACGCGTAGACTCCTTTTACAGAGGACATATGTATCTGTTCCATACGTTTACGATACACTTCTCATACGCATTATCTATTTCTTAATGATGTAGGCATGGTTTTTGATGCACCGATTAAAATGGAAACCAGATCATCCCCAAAGAGATCTCCCATTTTAATTGTGGAGCTAATTAACGTAGAGAGTTCATGTTCAACGGCTCTGAGGAAGGACTCGACAATTTCCTCTTGTTTCATGACATCCGGGAGCTATTGTTCGCGAGGGAAAGCGAATCGGTCGTAATTGACTGCTATGTCAACGCTTACTTGTTTCGCCCCCGTGAAGAGAACCCGTACATTTTTTGAAATTTTGGATATTCGGGAGCCATTTTAAAGGGTTATGTCCAATCTTGCAGAGACGACAAGAGCAAGAAAGAACATTTCGAATACGCTTTCAGGACATTGGACCGCGCCCCAAATGAATTCGACCTCATCTTCTCCCCCATGCACGTTGGAACGAACCATTGGGCTCTTTTGGTAATCCACATCAAGGAAAAAGAGTTCCACGTGTATGACTCATTACGAAGCAAACATCGTGCTGACATTCCACAATATGTAAGTGACGCGTGTTACATACAATGCTTACATTCGTTACAGTGCGAGAGCACTTGTGTTACAGACGTAACAGTAACATAAATCTACATTAAGTTGCGGGAACTCTTTTGTTCATTCTCTCATGTAGGTGGAGGAACTGAAAAGATACCTGAAGGGCAAGCACATAGATGCAGATAAATGGCCGCTACGCTACCCCGACCCATGCCCACAACAAGGATCGGGAGACGACTACAGAATTTTTACTTGCAAATACATGGAATGTCTAGCACGTAGGGACATTCAAGATTTGCCCTTCAGTCAGGATGACATGCCTTTAATGCGAGTAAAAATGGCCCTCCACTTCATCAAAGCGTACTTCAATGGACAAGGGCGTTCATAGCGTCTACAAGTGAGGGAGAACTGCCGCACGTACTAATTCCTAACCATTGTAATGATACTTGTTGTACATTCTTTACCTATTCTTGTTACAGTATAAATGATACTATGTTATAGTTGAAGAAGTACAGTCTTACAGCTTGAGCGCCCAGCTATGCGTACCTCATTACAGTGTATGTAGAATTCTGTTACAGTCTTTACCTATACTTTTATAGTATACATGATAGGCGGTTACAGTTCCAGAACACATTATTACAGTATAAGTTGAAATCTGTTACAGTACTTGCCTATTGTCATTATAGTATACATGCTATGAGGTTACAGTTCGAGCAGTACAAACCTGTTACAATAGCTGCATTATCATTACAGTATGCATGATAGGAGGTTACAGTTCGGAGGAAACTGTTAGTATTACAGTACACGCATCATAGAGAGCACATACAAGCCCACAGAAGACTGCATAAAAGGAAAATATATGTATATTCCATAAACAAGCACTGTTACAATCTAAACTCTGTATCCCGATAGCATGGACACTGGAATGAAATGGAGGGGAGGGGACAAATAAGGACAGCAGAGATAGGAGGGGAGGGGAGGAATAAGAAGGACAGCAGAGAAGGGAGGGGAGGGGAGGGGAGGAATAAGGACAGCTACAGAGAAGGGAGGGGAGGAATAAGGACAACAGAGAAGAAGGGGAGGGGAGGGGAGGAGGAGGAACGGGTCGGGATGGGAGGGGAGGGGAGGGGGGAGGAGAAGGAAGTGACCGGGATGGGAGGGGAGGTGAGGAGAAGGAAGGGATGGGAGGGGAGGGGAGGAGGAGGAACGGGTCGGGGAGGGAGACATTCTAAACTCCCTAACCCGATTACTCGGTGGACGCGGGAGGGGAGGAATAGGCCGGGGAAGGACGAGAGGAAGGTGAGGAACAGATGTGTTCTGCCCTAGGGCCAGTGTCAGGGAGGATGTTGGTGAGGCCCTTGTGGTGGTACAGCCGAGAGGCTTTCTGTAAAGCCATCGTCCACCCAACGTAAAAAACCGTTCCAGTAGTCGGGACTGTACGTCTCCGGGAAAGGTAGAGCCGGGGGAGCCAGGGGCGACGGTGGCACCGGTGAGGCAGGTGCCTTCCATACCTCTGGGGAGCACGGTTAGATGAAGACATCTGCGAATAAAGAGGAAGAAGACGAGCAAGAAAGATAGGAAGAACAAGAGCGTTAGAAGCTTGTGATGAAGGATAGGTATGACCCTGGGTTCCTTTTATAGTGTAAAGAACGGTCCTCCCAATGCTGTTTGTAAGTGCTGTTATTGATTGCTGTAACACTTATCCGCACGCTATGTAACTTCCATCGGTCAGAGTTCACGGGCCTTCGTGTCAGCGTCGTTTGGGAAGAGGCGATGAGAAGGACAGAAGGGTAAGACGGGAATGGGAAAAAGAGACGGAAACGAAGGAGACGGAAACCGTGCGTGGAGGGTCGTAAATGGTGACGTGTGAAAAGCAGGGACTGGAAATTAAACCGGACGAAAAGGAGGGACTTTACGTTTACCAGTATTCTGACAGGGACGAGGAAAAAAGTACCAGCCTCTGACAGGGACCCCTAATTAATTTTCCCTTTTATATTTAGTCTCTATCCTCCGTTGCACAACACACATGACATATGTTGAAAGTTAGGTAGAATTTACTAATCAATCACCGGTCATATTATGAACATAGTTCAAAGGTTCGATGTGATCTCAAAATAAGAGAGAATATCTAAAGTCATTTGGATTATACTGATCTGTAAGAGTGTTATAGGTATTGATGGTATAACCAACTCGGTCTTCATGAGAGAATCCACAAAGTATGAAGATTTACAGAGATCTTAACAAAATATTCCTAGTCTGCCAGAACAAAATGTCCACCAGAGAAGTTCCAACTTGTCAAGAAAGTAGTGTGTAAGAAAACAAGTTTGTTCGACGTCTTAGAGGAATTCTAGAATAGTGAAGCGTCGGTAACGGTATCCAAAACAACGTGAGAAACGTAGGAAAGTCTATTTTAAAAATATGATAATAATGTATAATTATTGAAGTAAATTATCAGATATATTATTGATATATTTTCAATATGGTATCATGGCAAAAATTCAATATTTGGTGTGTGCATGTGAGAGAAATCAAGATAGCATATAAGAGTCGCGCACACATCTTTTAAATAAGAAATTCATGTCAATATTATTAATTATTGGTTAACATGATGGTTACAGTGGTTAAATCATGATTATATAATGTAAGACAAGATTTAACTGAATATAAAGCTTGCTGAAAAACATAGTCAAATCGCGACGGAGTACATGGTCGTGTTTTAAAAAGGATCGATTACTAACCAGAACGCGATGGAAAGGTTTGACTCATTCATGATAATCGGTAAAGGAATCGATTGATGACAATAAAAGACGACTGTTGGATCGAGATGGAGCTTTAGATGTCCTAAAGGGGGGGGGGGGGTGAATAGAACTTTTTTGCACTTTTAAAAATTATCTGAAAAATAGATAACACTAAATGATAATGTTAGTACTGTTGGCCCACATACGGTTGATATGGCAGCAAGCTCAAGCTATCTAGAGGGGGGGGGGGGGTGAATTGAATAGCTACAGAAATTCTGAAACTAAAACACAAAAATCACAACTTAAAAACTTTGGTTAGTGAATGTGATAGTGTGTGATAGAGAGTAGTAGTGTGGAAGTAAATTTAAACAATCACACAAATGAACACAGAGAATTTATTCTGGTTCGGTACTTCACAGAAGGAAGACCTACATCCAGTCCCTAAGTAAAATCTTGGGATTTCACTAACCGAGGTACAATCCCCCCAAGGATATTCAAACTCCAAACTCCCCGCTGGTTCTCTTCCTTTCCGAGTAGGAAGGAAACTCACTTCTATTACATGTCAAGAAGCCACCCTCCTGGAACAAACACCAGTGCGGTTCTGCTAGACTTAAACCCCCAGTTAGGTTCTACTGACACCAACCCCAGCTAGGTTCTTCCCTTAACCAAAAGAATGTGCTAAGAACAGTCCCTTAGCTGGACAGAAACCGCCAGCAACCCCACTGGCTTTCTCTTCACACAGGAAGAGGAACACTGTATACAGTCCTACAGCTGGACAGAAATCTTTCATAGAAAAGAAAGAACATACTGAGAGCTATACAAGATGAACAAAGAAACTCTAGCTCTCAGCTCACAGACTCTCCCCCAGATTTACAATGATGCACAGAGAGAGTGAAGAGAGGAAAGAAGCTTGAATGCTTGAAGTCTTCAGATGGCTGCGTGCACACTTCTTCTTGGGCTTTGAGTGTGTATGGCGTTGAGGCTTCTCACTAGATGTACAATCTTTGAATGATCTTCAGGAAAACTCTCTTGTTGTTTTTCAGCCTTGCTTCATCTTTTTATAGAGCAACTTTGAACAGATCCGTTGGAACTCTTCTAGCTTTTGCTCATCTTCTTCTTCTTCTGTCTAACAGACACTTGGTGTAGAGGGAAGTCTTATCTGTAGGTACAGAAGATAGAGTCAGACTAAAAAGGTCTTCTGACAAAAGCCCATACCTTGCCTTATTTCCTTGTTTTCTGCTGACAACATCTCACCTACCTTGAAGGATAAACAACAAACAGATCTTCAGTCAGACAAAGAATAATAAGATAATATGTGAAGTACATTTGAACTTTCAGTTGGGCACGAAAGACATTATGAAACATTTGAAAAGTAGAGGCAATAGTAATCGATGTTTGAATGTAATCCATGTATGTAATGGATGTTTGAACATAATCGATGTTCAACTGAAGTCGATGTTTCAATGAAATCGATGTTGGACCGAAATCGATGTTTAAGTGAAATCGTTGTTAGATTGAAATCGATGTTTAAATGAAATCGATGTTGAACCGAAATTGATGTTTAAGTGAAATCAATGTTTGAATGAAATCAATGTTCAACTGAAGTCGATGTTTGAATGGAGTCGATGTTTAAGTGAAATCGATGTTTTCAATGAAATCGATGTTGAATCGAAATCGATGTTTAAGTGAAATCGATGTTTGAATGAAATCGATGTTCAACTAAAGTCGATGTTTGAATGGAGTCGATGTTTTAACTGAAATCGATGTTTTTGTATAGTAATCGATGTTCTGACTGAAATCGATGTTTTGAATGGAATCGTGTGGACTTTAGAGAAAATCTGAGCAGTCAGAAAATGCACCATTCAAACATAATGTTTATAACATATGTTTTTTTTTGTGATATTACTATAGTGCATTTGAGGATTATTTATGCAGATAGTTATGCACTCATTGAATGTTCAAACTTATACATGAAATGCATGAGTTTTCAGATTAATATCAGAACATGATATGACATAAACATAAGATTTATATAGTCATGAGTTTTAGTTATCACCAAAACATGAGATAAACAAAAGAGTAGTTCAACATTCTCCCCATTTTTGGTGATGACAAAACTCGTGAATTTCTTGAAATGAGAAATTTGAAACAGAAAATTCATACATAAAATACTCCCCCTCTTTTTGTCAAAACCTAAAAAGGAAGGATCTTACCATTTTGCATATTCTCTCTTGTAAAGACTTCTTGCCAATATTACCTATGAGTTTGAATGAGAGGGTTCAACAATATTTGTCATGAATTTACATCTCCCCCTTAGTGTATGCTCCCCCTGAATGTGAGGCTTATTCAGATTTTTAGGAATTTTCATTTGTTGGTCTTGTTGTTTCTTGACATATCCACTTGTTGTTCGTCAAATCTTCAAGATTTTTATCTACATTGATCTTAAAAATAGAAAGACTTGCAAACCATTGTTAGTAGTACTATAAATTTAAATACAAATCTGTGACTACTCCCTCTTCAGATATGAGTTGGATGAAGAGCTGGCAGTCACCAATGCCTTGAGCATCCTTTGATCCTGATGCTCCAAGGTTATCCTGCAAATAACTTATTCAGAAATAGGTACCCAAATCTTTTTGGGTCCTTGATGGTTAGATGTATAAAAATATCATTTCGGAATCCATACTAAATGCCTAGTTGTGCAGGTGTTTACTGTGTGACCTAATTTGTTGCAATGAGAACAACAATGAATATAATTTATTTTGCAGGCCTTATTGTCATTGTGATGTTTTTCTAAAATAAGATTTTTAGAAACCTTTTTCTTTTGAGAGCATTTGTTCATTACAATGACCTTTTTCTGAGGCATCTTGGTTTCTTTCACAAATTTTGACAATGGATAATTTTCTGGATGCTTAATTTGTTTTCCTTTTTCAGGAGATTCATATCTAAGACCTTGTTTATTGTTGTCAGATTTTGAGCCTTTTAAGCATAGAGCTAGAGATGTTTTACCTTTTGTTAATTTTCTAACTGATTCTTTTAAATAAAGATTTTCTTCAGTTAGAGTTTTTAATTTTTCTTCTAACTCTAATTTTTCATTGTTCTTGCTTTTTAAATCTTCATTCAAAAGATGATTCTTATCTTTACTTTCCTTTAATTATGTTTCTAATTATTCTATTTTGGATTTAAGATCAGAATTGGTGTTTTCTAGGCAAGCAATGTTATTTTTCAAATTCTTTAATTCTTTTACAACACCTTTATGTTTTTCATAAAGTTTATTAAAGACATATTCTAAGTCTTCAGACTCTGACCCTGAATCAGTGCAAGAATTAAAAGATGGGTCAGAATATACCTCATCTAGTCCTGCCATGAGGGCTAGACTTACCTGCTCTTTTTCTGAATCTGAGCTTGATGAATCTGAAGTGGAGACTTCTTCATTGTCCCAAGCAGTAGCCATGACTTTACTTTTGAATTTCTTGTGCTTCTTTTGGATTTTTCTAGCTGACCAGTCTTCTTGAGTTTTGGACAATCTGGTCTTAGATGTCTAGGTTTTCTACATTCATAGCAGACTAGTTCTTTCTCCTTTTTCTCCTTTTTTATCCATTCTTCTTCTTCTTAAGAATTCTCTAAAGTTTGGACAACATCATCTACATCACTATCTTCAGAGCCTGCATTTTTTGAACTAGAAGAGGAAGAGGTGGAAGGAGCAGCTATAACTTTGAAAGCATTAGTAAATTTCTTTTTGGATGAGTTTTCAGATAGCCGCTCCATGTTGATCTCATGTGCCATCAATGATCCTATAAGCTTTTCTAATGACATAGTTGTAAGATCATTAGCTTCTTTGATGGCTGTGATTTTTGGAGTCCACTGGCTTGGTAGAGATCTGAGAATCTTTCATACCATATCTCCAATGTTGTACATCTTTCCAAGCCCTGCAAGACCATTAGTTATATCAGTAAACCTGCTATACATTGTGTAATGGTCTCACCTGTCAGCATTTGGAACTTCTCATATTGAGTGACCAAGATGTCAATCCTGGTTTCTTTGACTTTGTCAGTCCCTTCGTATGTGAGCTTCAACTTGTCCCACATTTCTTTTGCTGATTTGCATGCTGAGATGCTGTTGAATTCGCTTCTTGTCAGGGCACAGCAAATGAGATTCTTGGCTTTACTATTATGTGAGAGAAATTTTCTGTCATTATCTGTCCACTCCTATCTTGGGTTGAGGACTATCAGATCTCCTTCTTTAATGATAGTCCATAGTTGACAGTCATAACCCTGGAGGAAGAACTCCATCCTTGTCTTCCAGTAGTTGTAATCTTCACCATCGAACAAGGGTGGTCTGTTGACAGATTGGCCTTCAGCAAATCCATGAGCTGCCATTTGATTTTTGCTCTTTAGATCATGAGATCTACTAGCTTGAAGAGACTTGACTCTGAAACCAGTTGTTGACCCGCTTACGGTTGATATGGCAGCAAGCTCAAGCTATCTAGAGTGGGGGGGGGGGGGTTGAATAGAATAGCTATAGAAATTCTGAAACTAAAACATAAAAATCACAACATAAAAACTTTGGTTAGTGAATGTGATAGTGTATGATAGAGAGTAGTAGTGCGGAAGCAAATTTAAACAATCACACAAATGAACACAAAGAATTTTATCCTGGTTCGGTACTTCACAGAAGGAAGACCTACGTCCAGTCCCCAAGCAAAATCTTGGGATTTCACTAACTGAGGTACAATGCCCCCAAGGATATACAAACCCCCAGGTCCCCGCTGGTCCTCTTCCTTTCCCAGTAGGAAGAAAACTCACTTCTGTTACAGGTCAAGAAGCCACCCTTCTGGAACAAACCCCAGTGTGGTTCTGCTAGACTTAAACCCCCAGCTAGGTTCTGCTGACACCAACCCCAGCTAGGTTCTTCTCTTAACCAAAAGGAAGTGCTAAGAACAGTCCCTTAGCTGGACAGAAACCACCAGCAACCTCACTGGCCTTCTCTTCACACAGGAAGAGGAACATTGTATATAGTCCTACAACTGGACATAAATCTTTCTTAGAAAAGAAAGAACATATTGAGAGCTATACAAGATGAACAAAGGAACTCTAGATCTCAGCTCACAGACTCTCCCTCAGATTTACAATGATGCACAAAGAGAGTGAAGAGAGGAAAGAAACTTGAATGCTTGAAGTCTTCAGATGGTTGCGTGCACACTTCTTCTTGGGCTCGAGCTCTTTCTCTCTTGCTTTTGAGTGTGTATGGCATTGAGGCTTCTCATTGGATGTACACTCTTTGAATGATCTTTAGGAAAGCTCTCTTGTTGTTCTTCAGCCTTGCTTCATCTTTTTATAGAGCAGCTTTGAATAGATCCGTTGAAGAGATCTGTTGGAACTCTTCTAGCCGTTGCTCATCTTCTTCTTCATCTATTCTTCTTCTTCTTCTGTCTAACAGACACTTGGTGTAGAGGGAAGTCTCATCTATAGGTACAGAAGGTAGAGTCAGGCTAAAAAGGTCTTCTGAAAAAATCCCATACCTTGCCTTATTTCTTTGTTTTCTACTGACAACATCTCACCTACCTTGAAGGATAAACAACAAATAGATCTTCAGTCAGACAAAGAAATAATAAGATAATATGTGAAGTACATTTGAACTTTCAGCTGGGCGCGAAAGACATTATGACACATTTGAAAAGTAGAGGCAATAGTAATCGATGTTTGAATGTAATCCATGTACGTAATGGATGTTTGAACATAATCGATGTTCACTAAAGTCGATGTTTGAATGAAATCGATGTTGAACCAAAATCGATATTTAAGTGAAATCGTTGTTGGATTGAAATCGATGTTTAAATGAAATTGATGTTTTAAATGAAATCGATGTTTAAGTGAAATCGATGTTTGAATGAAATCGATATTCAACTGAAGTCGATGTTTGAATGGAGTCGATGTTTACGTGAAATCGATGTTTTAAATGAAATCGATGTTGAACCAAAATCGATCTTTAAGTGAAATCGATGTTTGAATGGAGTCGATGTTTTAACTGAAATTGATGTTTTTGTATAGTAATCGATGTTCTGACTGAAATCGATGTTTTGAATGGAATTGATGTGGACTTTAGAGAAAATCTGAGTAGTTAGAAAATGCGCCATTCAAACATAGTGTTTATGACATATGTTTTTCTGTGATATTACTATAGTGCATTTAAGGATTATTTATGCAGATAGTTATGCACTCATTGAATGTTCAAACTTATACATGAAATGTATGAGTTTTCAGATTAATATCAGAACATGATATGACATAAACATAAGATTTATTTAGTCATGACTTTTAGTTATCACCAAAACATGAGATAAACAAAAGAGTGGTTCAACAAGTACTTAAGTGTAGTGTGTGAAACAAGTGAAATACTTGGCGGAAACAATCATACAGAGTGCACAGAAATTTTATCCTACTTCGACCCTTCCTATATAGAAGTCCTACATCCAGTCCCTAAGAACCACTTGGGATTTCACTAACTGCCAAGAACACTTGGCCTTCTCTCAACCTGGGAGGTATTACAACCCACTCGCTCCCAAGAAAGTCTTCCCTTCACCAAGGGATAATACAAACACCTACAACAGCAGGTCTTCCCTTCACAAGAGGGGCACTATAGGGAACAAACCCTCTGCTGGTTATAACACTGAAAAGAGTATAGTGTGTCTGCTCAAGGAGTGAGCAAACACAAAAAATCAGAAAGAGAAACAACATAAGAATGACTGCTCTAACTCTTTCTAACTCAAATGAGGTGGACTGTGATGATCTAGAATACAAATGCTACCCAAAGAGAAGAGACTTCTGAATGCGGAGAGCTTGAAAGTGAAAGCTTGAAACAACAGGCTCTCTTCAGATCTTGGAGGCTTCTCTCTTTCTCTTTTCTGTAGAAGGTGTAGTTGTATACTTGAGTTGAGGTTCTTGTGGGTATCTCTTGCTTGCATATTTGTGTCTTGTTGGTTCAAACTTCAGCTAATATATATGTATCAGAGATTTGAGCTTCCCGTTTGAAATTGACCATTAGAAAATAGCCGTTTGAAAGATAGTCATTGATTCTTGGATGTTGAGACCTTGAGGCTTCTGAGATGATCATCAGTCCTTTAGCTCTTAGAGTCTCAACGGCTTCAGACTATGTAGATAGCTTCATGGCTCTGTGAGACAGCTTCATTAAATGACTGCAAGCTCCATACCCATGACTGAAAGCAAGCATGTTCAATGGGTAGCTAAATATCTGCAAGGTAAAGAGAAATGCAAATATCTCTGTCCTTTCGGAGGTAGGTGAGTTAGACATATGTGTAAAGTATAAAGAACTTTAGATAAATAGATGTTCAGAACATTTAAAGACAGATAGACAGTTGTATGGGGAATGCAAGACTTTTCTGAAAGTCAAAGAGTGCTGACAGAAAGGAGATGTGGTAAGTGAGTTCTGACAGACAACCCATGCTACTTATACCTACCATCGCATTTACTACTTAGTATCTGTCATGCTACATTTTTTACAGTAAGTAAGATAATACATTATACAACTCTTTTCGAATCTCAAAATAGATTACAAATATGATTATTTTTCAATACACATTTTCCCGCCTACAAAATATTTGAATTGCAGTCCATGATCATGTGTCCAGTCTGGCCACACCTAAAACATCTCCCAGTTGACTTCCAACATTCAATCCCCAGGTGCCTTTTGTCAAACAGAGCGCAAACTGGCCATCTCTTGCTGCTTCCTCCTTCCGCGTGCTCCGTGGAAGGCTTCTTGTTCTTCTCCTTCTTGTCATTCTTAGGCAAGCTCCTTTTCTTTTCAGATCTGGCACTCTTGTCCTTGACATACTCCTCATATTCCGCTTTAACTATAAATGCTATCCTCGAGGCAACAGTCATAGTTTGAGGATCCATCAGTGCCACCTACTGCGCACACTAGGCTTCAACCCTCTAACAAATTTCTTCACCCTTCTAACTTCATCACTGCATATATGGGGTGCATATTTTTCCAAGCGAGTGAACATGGCTTCATATTCAGATATGCTTAAACCTTCTGCTTTAGCTGAAGAAACTCTAGTTCTTTCTTGTCTTTGATGTACTGAGGAGTGTACTTCTCATAGAACACTTGCAAAAATTCCTCCCAATTGATATCATAAACCCTGTCCTTGAAAATACTTCTCAACATGCATTGCCACCAGTCATCAGCTCTACCTTGAAGCATGTAGGTGGCCAAGGTCACCTTATCTTCCTCTGCACATTTTATAGCTTTGAAAATCTTTTCCATCTCTCTGATCCAACCTTCCACTTCTTCCGGTTGACTGGCCCCCAGTAAAAATCGGAGGTCCCATCTTCTTGAATTTCTCTATCAGTGATATTTCTGCTCCCCTATCTAGCTGGGGGGTACCAGGGTTCCTCATCATGGTCTACACAAACCCTTAAAACGACTGCATAAATGCAGTGAAATCGGGGGCGGTAGAAGTTCCTTGGGTATCGCTCACTGGGGTGTCATCAGCTCCTCCAGAGGGTCCCCCAGTGGCGGCTTCTTCTCGACCGGACGTATCCAAACCCTTATCCCTTCCGTCCAAACTTCTGAATCAAAACCACCTAGTTAGAGACTAACCCCTCCAATTAAAAGTTCTATCCCTCTAATAAAAAAAAGAAGGTTATAATTAACCCAAAAGTACACCTGCTCAGATTCTTATTAACATCTTATTAAGTGAATGGTCATAGAACGACCTTATCCATAACCTTGGGCTCTGATACCATCTGTAGTGACGTGACACCCCTCCCGGCCGGTAAAGAGGTGACAGACACACTTACCAAATAAAAGCATCTTACACATTGTTATGGGAGGGCCTTCTATGCTACATGATATAATATAGCAGACCAAACACCAGAACTCCTCATGATAAAAAAAAAAACATATTTCAAATTTCTGCACCAAGCGTACCCATACAGAGCACAGTATACATTACAATATCATAGTTTGTTAAAATTACAAGCCAGAATTTCTGATCTCAAAAGGGTGGCACAGCCACGGCTTAAACACAACACCTTAGCAAAAAGGAAGTCTATTAAACAAATTTAAGGCTCTTGAAGTCACCCGACATGAAGCATTGCATAGTAAGGGGGGTTGCTTGAGGAGAGAACCACGTTAGGATGAAGGATCTGAAATGGATTTGAACAAAGGCATGAGTTCTAAAGGAACTCAGTAGACAGAACCAAACGTAAGCTACAGAGTAGACATGAAGAATAATGATTTCACAAAGTGGATAACATGCATGCAAGAATAGCCAGATAATAATGATTTCACAAAGTGGATAACGTGCATGCAAGAATAGCTAGATACAGAACTAAAACAAATCATGGCATCATCAAATCTCTCCTGGGTGGTTTAACATATAACTAATCTCCTGTTGAACCAAGAAGCAAACATATACATATACATAACTAACTGTTGTCTAGCGGACTGAGCCTAACACCCACGTTTTACTTGTAGGACAAAACCGTCGTCACGGCTGACAACTCATGTATGATGCTAGCATGAGATTGTCCTAACTTACCAACCCAGAGAGAGAGAGAGAGAGAGAGAGAGAGAGAGAGAGAGAGAGAGAGAGAGAGAGAGAGAGAGAGAGAGAGAGAGAGAGAGAGAGAGAGAGAGAGTCAAAAGAGCCTGCCAAGAGGCCATAACATAGCATATAGAAGTTCATGTAGCTGTGAGGAAAAATCAGGATGATGAGGAACATCTGGTTATGCCTACCTTAGTGTGGAGAAGCCAAAACCAAAGCTCCACAAGAAGACTGGATGCCCCAAGCTGCACAGCTCCAAGTCCAACCCTCAGGTTACCAGTGGCCAAAAGACATAAGGTTTTTCCCTGAAGAAATGGTCACAAGGTTATAAAAGGGTTTAGAGTTTAAAGTGGGGCGATACTAACAAGGGGAGCTAGACACGTAGCCAACATGCAGGCCAAAGGAAGATATTGATTCAATGGAAATTGACTAATGGGAGTATAAGTGGAAGATTTTTCGTAGGCCAATAACGTGATTTGCGGAAAAGTAATGAGGTGATCAAACTGACATAGGGATCCATGTCAGAAAGCTGATAGGCCAAAGGAGTCAGATGATGATGATCATTCCATCAGTTTGACAAAAGCATAAGCACTACAAGATTATACTCGACTCTGATTCGCTAAGAGGTCAGAGAAGGCATCGATTGTTGATTAAAACATCGATTACCTAGGCTAAAACATCGATTACCTACTAAAACATCGATTACCTAAGCTAGAACATCGATTACCTAGGCTAAGACATCGATTACCTACTAAAACATCAATTACTTAGGTTAAAACATCCATTACCAACTAAAACATCGATTACTTAGGCTAAAACATCGATTACCTACTAAAACACTGATTACTTAGGTTAAAACATCGATTACCTACTAAAACATCGATTACCTAGGCTAAAACACCGATTACCTACTAAAACATCGATTACCTAGACTAGAACATCGATTACCTACTAAAACATCGATTACCTAGGCTAAAACATCGATTACCTACTAAAACATCGATTACTTAGGTTAAAACATCAATTACCTACTAAAACATCGATTACCTAGGCTAAAATATCGATTTCGAAGTTCCACTTCATCATATACGATGCTTCACTTCGATTGATAACGCCATGAACAGAAACTGTCGACTTCACTTCATCATATACGAAGTTCCACTTCGACCGGAAACACACGTTCCCAACGGGGAAACTCAAACTAAGGCCCAGATAGGGTAAATAACAAAGTACTTGGTAACAATACTTCCCTTATTCTCATATTTTATATTTACAATTATAGGAAGCTGGTTAATACTGAAAAAAAAGGTTAAAATAACTGAATGAGTGCCAAGGGGCAACTAAGGGTTCAAAACTGGAATAGGCTATAACAGTTTTTAAGCTATTAAACCTTAAAATGTATATCCTATTTCACTTATTATTCTAGATTTAACTCTTTTTCCTTTTCTTAGTACACTTGGAGCCATATTTACAATTTTGTACTAGAATTTCTTTTGAATTTCTTATAATAAACTCTAAAGTAGTTTCTTGAAATTCTTGGCTATTCAAATGCAAAATTGTCAAATGAGTATTTATGTGTGATCTTAGATCCAATTGGACTAATGCTTTATGCTAGAGGTCTTGATCTGGTCTTGGGAGAAACACTCAAAAATATTTATTAGCCAACTAGAGAGTGCATGATGAGGTGTTTTAGACATGACATTATTACATGCTTGATTTTAATGCTTAGATGACAATTTTTGAATGTTTTCTACTTGAAATGAGACTTATGGATATGCTTGTTGATGGCCAAGTTATTACATCATTCATGCTTGTTGAATTCTTATTTATAAAAAAGATTCAAACTTGATAAATTATTCTTGGCTTCATTGATTGTCTCTACCAATAAATCGTTTAATTTGGCTTAGTTTTAGAGGGTAAATATATTCTAATGGGCATTTTTGCTCACTCCGATTTCTGATTATTTATCAGGTGATACTCAATTTGGTGACTCTGAAGACCAGGAGCCTTCAGGGACTGCATTGAGTTTTGAGATTCTCATCATGTCTTTTGTCGTCAGCAACTCTTAGTTTTAGACAAAATTTTTGTTTTAAGTGTTGTTGGTCTTTCCCACTGTAGGGCATAGACTCTTATAATTGGCTTGTACAAATAGTTTGTAATAGACTTATATAATATAAGTTTGGTTTAAGATCTTGTGTTTAAGCAGGCCTCCTCTCCTCCTTCATCAATGGATTTTTCTTGATAGCAGTAAGAGAGACCACCACTACGTCCTTCTGGGGGCCCGACGAGCCAAATTTCGCATTCCTCGTTAGGACGGGAACCTCACCTATATTCATGCCACTCTGGAGAATTGTTCTCCTCCATTAAGATGAAAATCTCCAACTGTGGATTCTCCTTAGATTGTCAATCCTAGTGAGTAAAAAGTTCCTCAATAACACAAGCATGTCTTGCCTCTTCCATCAAGGAAGTGTACTGCAAGGTCCCCAATGCAAAGAACAAGGGCTGGGCAAGAGGGATGCCGGTCGGCGAGATTGTTGAGGCAAAAATGACCATCATCACTCCTTCAGGAAGAGCTTTGACATCTAGTGATGGTTCTTGGTGGTCACATTGTGGTGGTTCATTTAAGAAGACTTCCACAACCTTGAACTAGAGGCCGTTCGTGGACGGAATTGGGTGACCTTCAAAATGCACCGAAAGGGTTAAAATAATGAAGAGAGGAAGACCGAGAACTAGAAGTAGACTCCGGCACCTATCTGGCAATGCAGGAGGGCTGAGTTCATGGTGACTTAGCCATTCTAGCATATAGAGGGACTCAACATTAATCGTACACTAGGCACTTGCAAGGTGGAAGATAGATTCTACGTCTTTGAGACTCAGCTAAGGGGTGTTGTCACTATAGAATAGGCATGTCCTAAGGTCGACTACTGTTTATGCTAGGAATAATCATGAATATCTCCTACCAATCTTTGACCTTATAGAAGTGGGTGGAGAAGTTGTTTATGGTGGAGGTGATCCCAAAGTCATCCACCAAACAGTGATGATGGTTGTAGTGGAAGAATCACCACAAATTAGATGATGGTTGTCTAGGAGCAAGCAGGTAGGATTGAAGCAGTAGTCTTGTCTAGCATAAGAAGATGATAGTCTACGACCAGGTGGTCCAAATGCAAAGTGAAGCACCTTGCAGAAACGAGATAGAAGATGCTTTGGGTATGGTGGAGAAGATGATATCAAAAGAATGAGAGTTCTAATAGATCTTACAGAGGCCCTTAAAGACTTTTAATGAATTTTGATGTTGGCTGGGAGTCCCCTGGTATGACACCAACTATAGAGGGCGATCCACGTCGAGGTCAAGTGGAAGGTTCAATGACCTTAGCAGTGCTTGGAGGAGTAGGAAAGGTATCAAAAGAAGAAGAGCTAGACATGATGGATTTACCTTTTCTTGCCATCTACAAAATCAAAGGAAGCTTAATAGGAGAAGACACACCCATGGGAAACATAGGGGGCAGAGTAGCCTGACAAGGATGGAAAGCAAGGGATGCATACATAAGAGCCTCAGTGGCCTCAATTGTTGTAAGACCCGGCTTCCTCACTTTCCGTCCGATATCTTGGATGACTGGCCACTAATGCGTCTGGGTTGGGCGACGCGTTAGTGTCGCGTCGTGGGTGTCCGACGTGACAGTCATCCTTGTTGCGACCAGCTTGTGTGTCACATTCTTATCGCGCCTTGCTTCTCTGTCGCATCTTTGTGTCGTGCCCGATTAATGGGTCGCAATAGTGTTCCGTACCTTTTGTCGTCTGGCAGCTGTCAGGGTGGCAGGCGTGTCAGTACGACCTGTCGCGTTGTCGCGGCGTCCCTGGGGGACGCGTTCTTATCGCAGTGCGTTGACCCGTCGCGTTAAGGTTCTTGACGCTACACGTCACCCCGTCATGTCTTGGGTGCCGAAGGCTTAAGGCCTTGGCCGGTGACCCCTTCTCCCTTTTCCTCCTTCCCCTCTCTTCTCCTCCCCCTCCGGTGGTGCTCCGCCTCCCTCTCTCCCCTTTGTGCGTTTCAGGTGAGGAGGAGGGCCGCGCTCGTGTCCCCGGCGTTGTGGAACTTGCGTAGAGCGAGGAGGAGGTGGCCAATCCGACGTGAAGGGCCCTTATGGGTTCAGTTCTTCGTTTAAGGTAGGAATTGCTTGTGCCCTTCTCGATCCGGGTGGATTGGGAGCCCCTTGTGGTTTGTAGATAGCATTTCCTGCTTCTCCATGCTCCCCTCTCCCGTGTGATGTGTTTGTGGTGTGTGGGTGGCCCCGGGATGGAGCATCCCGTGGGTCTGCCTCTCTGTTGGTGTCGCGACCGCGGCACGCGTCGCGACATCAGAAGAGGCGTCTGCCTAGTTGGTCGCGACCTTGTCGTGATGCCTTGCCCCATCGCGACATGGTTTGCTATCGCTACGCTCTGCCCTGTCATGATAGGGTTGCTGTCGTGGTGCCCTTCCCCGTCGCGATGGTATCGCAATAGCCTAGTAGGACGCGACAGTACCTATGTTGCCTCGGGTGTTTCCGTGGTTCCAGTTAGGGTGTCGGCTGATAACTGTAAAATTTTTCATGTTAAATTTCATACATTTAGTTAATTTTAGACATCAGTTGTCCATAAATAATGTGCAGTTTGATTTTAATTTTCATTCTATCCATGTATAGGTTTTTGAACATATTAGTTAATTTTTTTGGTAGAACACATAGTTAGATTCTCATTTAAATAAAGTTGATATCTTTTGAATAATTCTTTTCTCTTTTTACAGGTATATTGTACATAAATAAATCCTTGGTATAGATTTTCTTAATCATCTCTTGTAAATATTAGTTTATAAATAAATCAAATTTTAAATAAATTTTAGTTAAATAAATAACATTTACCTAAACACCATCATGTCACATACCCCACCCAATCCCAATAAATAAATAAAAGCA
This sequence comes from Colocasia esculenta, assembly GCA_014218235.1. NCBI lineage: Eukaryota > Viridiplantae > Streptophyta > Magnoliopsida > Alismatales > Araceae > Colocasia > Colocasia esculenta. The sequence continues at coordinate 90,437,569 of CM024766.1, read as the reverse complement.
TTTTAATAAAATCCCATCCCATAATGCCACATTCCATTGGGCTGGACATCAATTCTTCCACTGTTGGTATTTTAAAAACTGCCACATACCCCTTTTCTTTCCCAGCTGGAAGCAGAGGGAAGCTTCGTGAAGCTTGCAGAGGAGCTCCGGATGGAAGATGGAAGCGTGTGTGTAGTGCGGTTCTGGCATGGTGGTGCGGGCTGATAGCAAAGCTTGGATCTGGAGGCCCGAGTGTGAAGGCACTCAGGCCAGCTGTGCAGATGACAGACCAGGTGCGCTGAAGCTAGGCTGGGTGGCCAGATCTGAGCGATGGTGTGTGAGTTGAAGCGTATGGAAGATGGAAGTGTGTGTGCAGTGCAGGGGCTTGGGCAGTGTGAAGCAGGGAGTAGCTGAGCTGACGGCGTGCGTAGCTGCTGTGGAGGCGAGAAGAAGGCAGCTGAAGCTTGGCCGTGCGGTGCAGATCTGTGCGTGGGATGCTGGGGTGTGTGCAACTGAAGGCGCCATGTGTGGAGAACCCGTGCGAAGCTGCGCGATGGAACTTGGGCGGATTTGGCATGCGGGTGGCCGTGCTGGATGGACGTGCAGGAGATGTGTGCGACAGACCTTGGCAGTGTGTACGGCTGGGCGTGTGGAGCAGATGCGCATGAAGCAGCTGGAGGCGATGGAAGCGGATCTGCTGTGAGTGGCGGATCTGGCGTGTGAAGGCGGTGCGGGCCGGAGCTGGACTGCGCGGGAAGAGGAGCTCGGATCCAGGGGCTCTGGCGCCTATATAAGGACCCCAAGGTCCTCAGCAACAGGAGTTCTGAATTTTTGTGTTTTTAGTTTTTATTTCATCTGTAAAGGGCGGGGAGAGGTAGGAAGTTTTGCTTTGTTCTTTTTTTTTCCTGTATTCAACATTTCTAGGATTTCTCTTGTTCAGCATTTGGGAGAGTTCGACTACAGGGGAAGGAGAGTTAGAATTTTTCTTCTTTTCTTGGTTTGTTATGAGAGTTGGGAGAGATGGTTCTGCTCTCTGAGATTGTTCTGCTCTTCTGGAGGAGATAGAATTTTTCTTTATTTTCTGTTCAGCATTAGTTCGACATTTTGAATTGTTATGTTCTTGTCTGGTTTGTGCTGCAGGATTCTATTTCTTTCATCTCTTCTAGTTGGGCATCTGGTTTTTGGTTTAGTTTTTGTTCTGTTCTATTGGTTGTGTTTGAGAGGTAGACGTTTTATTTTTCTGAGAGATTTCAAAGAGCTGCTGTGAGGGATTCGAGGGTTTCTTCCATTTCTTCGGTGTTGTTTCGTCCATTTCTTCTGAGTTAGTTTCATTTCTCTTGTGTTTAGTTCATTTCTTTTGTGCTGTAGAGTCCGAACCAGTGGAGTTTGTTATATGCATTTCTTGTTTTGTGAGAGTAGAGGAGATCGATCCAGGGAGTTTGTTACTTTCAATTCTTCTGTTCTTCCGAAGGGCGACTGTATCCAGAGGGATCTCGGAGGTGTGCGCTGCACAGGGCGACCAAGAACATCTCAATTCTTGGTACGTTCTGGGACTGGCTGGCTTCTGAGAGGGCAACTGCATCCAGACGACTTCCGGACACCTATGGAGTCCAGATCCAGAGTTGAGTTTTTTTTAAGTCCATGTTCTTGTTATAGCAGAGAATTGAGCTGATTTCGTGAAGATTTCTAAGTCTTTGTAGATTTATTTTCCAGTCATTAATTTGTTCTTCTTCATGTTCTTCATAGCATGAGAATTCAGATTTGGTACCAATAAATTTCTATTCTTATTTTCTGTTCGATTCTTGAGGTGTGAGGGCAGTGATTCAGTGTTTGTGGAGACTTATTTTACTGATTGTTCATCCCCTGTGCTCTAGGGATACATTGATTTGAAAGTTTTCTTTTAAAGATTTCTGTTCCGCCATCTTTTCTTTCTTTTGAGTTCCAGATCGTTCCAAAACTGGAGGTTGTATCCATGTGTTGCAAAGTGTTCTTTGTCTAGTTCGATTTGTTCATTTAGTCATTTGAGAATTTTTAGTTCATATTTCTGTCTATCTGTTTGATCCCTCAATTGAGAGGGTACAGTGATATCAAGTTTTGCTAATTTCAATTCTGCTTTTTCTTTCATTAAGTTTGATATGTCGAGTGTGAGGGATTTGATTGCTGATGTTTGTAGAATTAATTCTAATGCAGTATTATCTTAGTTAAAAGTATCTGTTAGGATTGTTTCAAGTCAAGGTAGTTTAATTCAAGCTTTATTCAGCCTCTCTGTGGATATGACCTGTTCTCACCACTTTGCTAGTTCATCTTTACTATTTTAATTCTGTGAGACAGTTTAGAGGAGGTGAGCATATTGACTTTTGTAAGGAACTCTGGACAACGAAAGTGCGCAACCAACAATGCCGCGTTCATCGGCGTGTGCCCCAGGGAAGGCTTGCCCTTAGGACCTTCAGGTGGGGAAAGAGGCAGGTTGCCTCACTGTGTTCAGTTACTGAAGGTGACACCTTCATGGCCGTGTCCTAGCAGCGGTACTAGGAGGCTCACATTCGTCTAATAATTGATTGTCTGACGGCCAATCAATTATTAGCAGAATGATGTTTTCCGTACCGACTGGTGGTGTTCCGAGGTTCTATCTTGTTCGTGTGTGCCTTGGTTGGCCGACGGCCCTCTCAAGGGTTCATGCATGCCTCGTGCTTGCTGGGCTTGTCATGGGTTACAAGCCAGCGGTTCGGCGTGGTTCTTGTTGTGCTTGCCCTGCCTGTTCGCCCGATGCTTGGCACTGGAGGGCTTGTCCCATTCAGAGGTTGTCTCTATTGCCTGGGACCCCCGATCATAAGCCTTTAGGGGGAGCGTTCGGGGCTATGAGCGTGCTCGAGTCCACGGCCGAGTTGGCAGATTCTAGAGCTGAGGGGAAAACGAGGTTTGCATAGAGGTGCTGAGTCGTTTGTAGAGCTCTCTTGGTTGGTCTGGGACGCTGAGGTCGGATGGAGTTCTTCCTGGCGCAGGCCAGTCAGTCCTTCTTCTCAATGCCTCGCTCTGTGTTGGTTCCGGAGTCGCATAGGGAGGTCATGCGTGAGGCCGTAGCTTGGCCAGGCTGCGGTGGTGCGTGTGTTCTTGTGGTGTTCTGTGGTGGCTCGGTCTCGCTCTTCTGGGGAGGTTAGAGGTAGTAGCCCAGCTGGCGAGCAGAGGGAGTGGCCAGCGTGTCCTCCTCTTGGTTGCTAGTGGCGGTGGCATGGTTGTGGTTGCTGTGACGGTGTTTCCTCACGGTGTTTCCAAGAGCGACTCGTTGCCCTAGCTTGCACGGCAGTTATAGTCTGGTTGTGCCTAGTTTCTGTGGGTGTTGTTGGTCTTTCCTTGTGCGGACCCGTGCTTCTGGTGGTTTCCATTTCGGTGTTCTCTCGGTTTCGTAGTCCGTTCCTTGGTGCCAGTCCGTGGTGGCACCGACGTGTGTGGTTTCCCGACCACGTGATGTGTCCGGGGTCCGGGGCGGTTCTGCTTGTGGGATCTCGACCTTGTGGAGGTCTGAGGTTGCAGTGCTTGTGGTGAGACGTCGTTCTCACTTGGTTGTTGCGTGGTCTCGGTGGGTGTGCCGAGGGTTGCTTCCGCTTGGTGCCTGACTCTGTTGGTTTTTGCGGGAGTCGTGTGTGTGCCACGACCTTGGTTGGTGGTCGTGGCTGATGTCAGTTTATTCCCATGTAATTTAGATAAATTACATATCTATTTTGGTGATTAAAAAAACCAAAATAAAGGTTAATCTAACAAGTTTTCCATGAGATTTGAGCACAGGAAATGAATCTCGAAAAATCAAGAAAAGCTAGTAAGTATCTTCATCCTGTAATACTTAAAGTTCAGTGCATATAAATTTTCTAAGTAAACATCAATTTCTCTAAATGTTATAACGATTTCATTGCAAGTCATAACAATTTCCACTCATATCGATTTCATGATTTCATAACAATTTCCTTACCCCTATCGAGTTCATTTTTGTAACGATTTGCTAAGTGATCAGATCGATTTCGATCTCAGAACGATTCGCTAAGTGATCGTATCAATTTCGATCTCAGAACGATTTGCTAAGTGATCGTATCGATTTCGATCTCAGAATGATTCGCTAAGTGATCGCATCGATTTCGATCTTAGAACGATTCACTAAGTGATCGTATCGATTTCGATCTCAGAACGATTCGCTAAGTGATCGCATCGATTTTGATCTCAGAACGATTCGCTAAGTATATACATCAATTTCGATCTCACAACGATTTGATAAGTGAGAACAACGATTTGCTCTCACATCGATTTAATAAGTGAGAACAACGATTTGCTCTCACAACGATTCGGTTTCACATCGATTTGGTAAGTGAGAACAACGACTTGGTCTCACAACGATTTGTCTCTCATAACGATTTGATAAGTTCCACATCGATTTGGTATTTACATCGATTTGACAAATTACAACAATGACTTGGTCATTATAATGACTCGATAAGTTACACAACGATTTGCTTGCTGTAACGATTCGATAAGTCACAACAACGACTTGGTCTGTGTAATGATTCGATAAAACAAAACAACAATTTGGTTATAACGATTTACTTGTAATGATTCGTTCTTAAACGATTCACTCATACAACGATTTCATAAGTGATTCTCACAACGATTTCATGAATATAACGACTTGATATTCAAATATCTTGACAAGTCAAAGTCGTCCACACATTTTCTTTATCCATGCATTAAATATAACGTACATTTCTCTGCACGATGCATGTCCAGATATCTTCTATTCTTATGCTTGCATGTAATATCTTTTGGAAAGACAGAATGGAATTTCTATTTTGATGTATTCTCACTCTAACGTTGACTGACAACAAGAGACAGCTTAGCTGTCTATGTTTTATCATTTAATGTGTGCAGGTCTCTGATAGCACGACTATATACAATGTTGGATAAAGTAGAAGCTGGAGGATATCAAGAAGGATTTTCTTCTTACGTGCATGGAACGTAAAGGACCGTTGACTGCAAAGAAGAACCATGCAGTCTAACGTTCTCTGAACATAGAGATAATGGATACTTCAACGACTACTTTTCAAAAGAAGATATATATTAAAGACTGATGCTCCAGAAGAAACAAGTCCGAACAGAGAACGATAGAGAATACTCTAAAATTCTTGAAGCCTTCAATTTTAGTTTTCAGCGAGCATCTGAAGAGCGAAGCCTCACTCACCATTGTTCAAGCTCTTAGCTCTCTGTGTCTAGTGTAGAACCTTGAGAGAGCTTTCATGTACTGAGAGTGTTCTTTGTTGTAGATATTTTCCTCTGAGTCTTCGCTTCAGATCAAGCATTGTGCTATTAGCTTGGTCTAAGGGCGTATCATCCCTTGAACACAATTTTGTGTTTATTCCCTTCCTGTTGAAGGAAGACCTGGGGATTCCTAGGTGGTAGTTTTCCCTTCGTGTTGAAGGAAGACCTGGAGGGTTCCAGAGTGGTGTATTCGTCTTCGGGTTGTGAAGAGAAGACTAGCTGCGGCTGGGTGTGTAAGCATCCTTGAGGGGGACTGTACCCTTAGATAGTGAATCCTGAGTTATTGCTCAGGGACTGGACATAGGACTCTTGTGGAGAGGAGGTCCGAACCAGGATAAAATCTTGTGTAGTGTGATTGCTTGCTTTGTGCTTGTTGTTTTCTTTTCACTAACACTAACAATCATCGAAGTGTCTGTTGTGTGAACGTTTTTGTGGACAGGTTTAGATAATCAGTTTTTAGAATCCCATTCACCCCCCCTCTGGGCTTGCTAGCTGGGCAACAAGTGGTATCAGAGCTAGTCTCTTCGACAAAGAAGAAGATCCAACGATCTAAAGAGAAAAGATCAAATGGCAGCCCAAGGTCACTTCGAAGGTCAGTCAGTAAACAGGCCACCATTGTTCGATGGTGAAGACTACACATATTGGAAAACAAGGATGGAGTTCTTTCTACAAGGACTTGACTATCAAATCTAGTCGATTGTTGAAGAAGGAGATCTCCTAGTCATGAATGAAAAAGATAAATGGACGGAAGATGATAAGAAGAAGATTTCCTTAAACTACAAGGCCAAAAGCATCCTGTGTTGTGCTCTTAGCAAGAAAGAGTTCAACCACATATCAGCCTGCAAATCTGTTATGAAAATGTGGGAAAAGTTAAGGATCACTTATGAAGGTACTGAAAAGGTAAAAGAAAGCAGAATAGATATTCTGGTAACACAGTATGAGAGATTTCAGATGCAGCCCAGTGAAACAATTACACAGATGTATAGTAGGTTCACCGATATCACAAATGGATTGGTTGGTCTTGGTAAGACGTATCAAATGAGAGATATGGTAAGGAAAATCCTAAGGTCCCTACCAGCCTCATGGACCCCAAAAGTAACAGCAATAGAAGAGGCTAATGACTTGAAGATAATGTCATTAAAGAAACTCATTGGGTCCCTTATGGCCCATGAGATAAACATGACGAGGTTGGGAGAATCGTCTAGCGGAAAGAAACATACCAACGCTCTCAAAGTAGAAGAAGACACATCATAAGAAGGCTCATATAGCCAGGAGAGCATGAACAACAACGAAGATGAAGAAGCACTGCTATCCAGAAGGTTACAACGCATACTAGCCAAGAAAAAGAAATATCTGTCTGGAAGAAGGTACTTCAAGAAGGGAAAAGACTTCAAAAAGCCTGAAGTTAAAGATGCAAAAAAGACTGAACCGATTTGCTATGAATGCAAGAAGCCCGGACATATCAAAGCTGAATGTCCAAAATTGAAGAAAAGTGAGTTCAGAAAGAAAGACAGCTCCAGAAGACCCAGAAGAAACAAGAAGAAAGCCATGGCAGCAATCTGGGACAACAGCAGCGACTCTGACAGTGATTCGAGTTCTAGTAGAGGAGAAGAAGAAGAGGCCAACCTGACATTCATGGCTAACGTCGATGAAAAGGTAACATCTGACTCGTCCTTTTCTTCATGTAACGAATCTAATTTTGATAATTTAGAATAATCTTTTAATGAATTATACTGCAAATATAAAGAGGTATGCAAATAACTAAAAGTCAGTAAGAAAAATACTGCATGTTTAGAAAATACTAATTCAGATCTAAAATATGAAAACGAACAACTAGAAAAACAAATCACAGAGCTAAAAAGAAGAAACGAATTGCTGTGTGGACCTGAAAAAATAAAAATGAACAATTAGAAAGCTGAAAAACCAAGAATAGTGAAAAAATTAAAACAGGAAGTTAACACATTAACACCAGAAAATGAAAAATTATCTAGCACACGAGAGAAATTTACAAATGGCAAAACAACCTTAATACTAAAGGAGCTAGAAGATCTGGTAGAAAGAAACATGGATTAGGCTATACTCCTCTCGATAATGAAGATACAACAGTATACCCTAAAATATATCCAACACCTAAGTTTATACCCGAACAAGTTATCGCATACAAGTCAAACTTTAAATATATTCCAAATGAGAAAGTAAGTAAAATATCTTGCTGTAGCCATTGCTACAAGTTAGGTCACATTAAAATGACATGTCCAACTAAATATAAAATATGGATAATTAAAAGGAAAATTGATGATACTAACCAACCAGGACCCAAAAGAACTTGGGTACCTAAAGCTTAGTGTTTTCATTACAGGTAAACCTTCGAGCATCTAAATGGTAGTTGGATAGCGGATGCTCAAGGCACATGTCAGGGAACAGAAAGCCATTTTCCCATCTTGAAGTTGAAGAAGGAATAGTCACATATGGAGACAATGGAAAAGGGACTGTGATAGGTAGCAGATCAGTAGGGAGTAAAGGAAAAACCGTTATCGAAGATGTTCTATGCGTCAAAGCATTGAAGCATAACCTTATCAGTATCATCCAACTGTGTGATAAAGGACATCAAATCAGATTTCAAGAATCAAAATGCAGTACTATGAAGGATGGTGCAGTCATTTTTGAAGCTAACAGAGAATAGAACATGCATGTACTTTATCTAGAAGAACTAAAGGATCAGGACATATGTCTGGCAGCAAATAAAGAGCAGTTAACAGAACTCTGGCATCGAAGACTAGGCCACTGCAGCTTGGATAGCATGAGAAAGTTGATCAAGAGAAGCTTGGTGGAAGGTCACACAAGGTAAGTGCAAAAATGAATGGTGTCTGTGGGCCGTGTGCAAAAGGAAAGCACACCAAGTCATCCTTCAACTCAAAGACTGTGGTAACTACCTCTAAACCCTTAGAACCTCTACATATGGATCTATTTGGGCCAATGAGAACCACAAGTCTTGGAGGAAAGAACTTTGGATTTGTTATAGTAGATGACTACTCCAGGTTTACCTTGGAGCATAATAATGATACATTCGACAGCTTTGTCAGCTTCAGTAAGAAGGTACAGAAAGACAAGAAGCACAACATTATTGGTATTCGATCAAACCATGGAGGAGAATTTTAGAATGAGAAATTTGCCAAATTCTGTGATGATCAAGGGATAGAGCATAACTTCTCAGCACCAAGGACACCACAACAAAATGGAGTCGCTGAGAGGAAGAATAGAACCCTATTGGATATGGCAAGGACAATGCTATCAGAATATGATTTGCCAAGATATTTTTGGGCCGAAGCCATCAACACAGCATGCTATATCATCAACAGAGTAATATCAGGCCAATCTTGAAGAAGACTTCATATGAGCTATACAAGTAGAAGAAGCCGAAGATCAGCCATTTCAGGACATTTGGATATCCATGCTTCATCCACAACAACGGCAAAAGAGACCTTGGTAAGCTAGATGCAAAATCAGATGAAGGTATATTCATGGGGTATGCTTCTAAACCCAAAGGATATAGAGTATTTAATAAGCGTAGTTTATTAATTGAATAGACAGTACATGTTATCTTTGATGAGACTAACTCTTCCTTGAGAGAGGAAGAAGATAATGATGTTGATGATGCAGAAAAGTTGTCCAAGAAATTAAAGAACACATCCATCGAGGATAAGGAAGATCCACCCTTGGAAGATCTACAACAAAAGGATACATCACACGATAATCTCCCAAAAGAATGGAGGTATAAGAAAGATCACCCGCTGGAAAACATCATTGGTGATCCATCGGTTGGGGTAAGAACCAGAGGTAACATAATTCCTTGTGACTACATAGCTTTTGTATCTCAAATAGAGCCTAAGACAGTCAAAGAATCACTCACTAATGAATCTTGGATATTAGCCATGCAAGATGAACTTAATCAGTTCAAGAGAAACCATGTATGGTCACTTGTTCCGAGACCATCAGATCATCTTATGATTGGCACCAAATGGGTGTTCAGGAACAAACTGGATGAAGCTGGTGGATCATAAGAAACAAGTCCTGACTGGTAGCTCAAGGCTATTCCTAAGAGGAAGGCATAGATTTTGATGAAACCTATGCACCAGTAGCTAGACTTGAGGCAATTAGGATTTTACTTGCATATGCTTTTGCATTAAATTTAAAACTCTTTCAAATGGATGTAAAATCTGCTTTTCTAAATGGTTTTATAAAGGAGGAAGTTTATGTAGAACAACCTCCAGTTTTTTGATATTGATTTTCCAATCATGTATTCAGTTGCATAAAGCTTTATATGGTTTGAAACAAGCACCAAGAGTATGGTATGAACGTTTAAGTGAATTTTATTGAACCATGGTTTTATTAGAGGTCAAGTAGATAGTATATTATTTGTTAAGTCTAAAGTCAAACATGTATTGCTTGTACAAATTTATGTAGATGATATAATATTTGGTCTACTGACGAATCTCTTTGCAAGTATTTTGAAAAGCTTATGCAGGGAGAATTCTAAATGAGCATGATGGGGGAGCTAAACTACTCCTCGGATTGCAAATCAAGCAAGGAAGGAAGGAAACATATTTGTCAAGCCAAATACACCAAGGAACTTTTAAAGAAGTTGGATTTGAAAGCGCCAAGCCACTGTCAACACCGATGAGTACATCAACAAGATTAGACAGTGATAAGGATGGTAAGAAGGTAGATCAAAAGGTCTACAGAGGTATGATAGGTTCATTACTCTATAACTGCCAGTAGACCCGACATACTATTTAGTGTATGCATGTGTGCTAGGTATTAGGCAGACCCTAGAGAGTCTCACTTAATAAGTGTTAAAGAATTTTAGATACCTGACTAGAACTCATGACTAGGTCTGTGGTATCAAAATCATGCGAAATTAATTTAGTAGGATACTCTGATGCGACTACACTGGATGCAAAAAGATAGAAAAAAAGCACCAGTGGTTGTTGTCAATTTCTGGCAGGATGTCTGATATCATGGTCCTCAAAGAAGCAAAATTCAGTAGCACTTATCAGCTGAAGCTGAGTACGTGGCTGCTGGAAGCTGTTGTACACAACTCTTATGGATCAACAACAACTTGAGGATTTGAACAATATCAAGACAATTCCCTGTTGTGCGATAACACCAGTGCGATAAACTCACCAAGAAACCCAGTTCAGCATTCAAGGACAAAGCATATAGAGGTTATATATCACTTTATTCGTGATCATGTAGCAAATGGTAATATGATATTTCTTTATTGATACTCAAAATCAGTAGCAGACATCTTGGCTAACCCAGAGGGGGGGTGAATGGGTCTTTAATTTAAATTTATCAGATAAATACCTGAACTCAAACAACATAAAGAGTTCTTGAAAGAGATTAGTAGTGGTTAGTGAAAACAACAATCACACAATGAAGACAATCACACAACACACAGATTTATCTGGTTCAGATCCTCTCCTTAGGAGTCCTACGTCCAGTCCCTGAGCAACCCTCAGGATTTCATTAACTAGGGTACAGTCCCCCTATGGACAAAAACAACCACCCAGCTCAGCTGGTCTTCCTTCACTCCTGAAGGGAACACAACACCTGGTACCACCAGGTCTTCCTTCACTCCCGAAGGGAAAAATACCACCCTGGAAACCACCAGGTCTTCCTTCACACGCGAAGGGAAAAACACAAGAAAGTCTTGAAAGGAATGACTAGCCCCTAGATCAAGCTTTTACAAAACTCAATCTGAAGCTCAAGCACTGAGAGACGAAGATCTACACAGTGTGCTCTCTCTCAGAACTAATCTAGCTCTTCCTTAATTTTCTTCTCACAGCACAAGGAGCTAAGAGCCAAGATGGAAGGGATGAATTTCTGGCTCTAGAGATCTTCTAAGAACTTGAAAGCGGCTGAGTTCTAGGCTCTCTTGAATGTCAATAATGCTTCCTTCATAAATCCATCATCCGTCTTCGGAACTTCGTCTTGTATTATATCTCCATTTGAATGAGGACGAAGAGATGACCGTTGTCTCACAGCTTTGGTGTACGTTAGACTGAAGGATTTGTAGAAACTTCCTGTCGACAGTCTTTTGTTCTTTGG